>JAYMSP010000014.1:0-124268 GCA_036897095.1 Plantago elongata
GTGGGGGGGGGGGGGGGGGGGGACGGAGCCAAAGGGTCGATTGTCGTGGGGTTCGAGTATGAGGGCGATGCATATTTTGGTGATGTCCAGATGAAATTGTATACATTTTGGTTATGTCCAGATCAAATTTTCTTTTGATATGACACGCCGACCATATCTAACAATATAAGGAGAAATTCTTTTATGTCCAGGCCACCCCACACATCAAGTTTGGGTGGCAAAAGCAATTACAAGAACAGTTACATATTTCTGTTTTAACAGACGTATCTTTTCAACAGGATCTGGAATAGCTTTAGTATTATTATCAGGACCAGATTAGATACAGAGAGTAAGCATTCTACATCAGTTTTGGGTGGAATTTCAAATTGTTGGTCTGGTAATGGTAAAAGGTTGATTCTTTTCCGTGCAGTAGGCTGATGCTGAAGAGCTGTGAATTTGCACGTCTTGGTTATCGATTTTGTTCAATTGCGCTTCAGCTAGCTAAACATGTAGTATCTATTGCAAGTTGAACTGTGTCAAAGGTTATGCATAATTCCTGAGTACAACAACTGAAGATTTTATCTGTCCCTTACCTCACACCATTCATAAACAGCAGCCACACGAGAACATACAAGTCTATAACCACAAGACGAAACAGGAAGTAAGTGATCATCAATATGCAGATGGAAGTCCACCTTTTCTTGGGTCGCTAACACCTACAAGTAGACCAGATTTTGGACCTTCCAGATGTTGTATAACGAACTGGCACATAGTGCTCAACTCGGATGTAGCCTTTTGCAACTTGTGGCCCTTATTTCTCAAGTCATCCAGAAATTGTCTAGGAAATTTCGTCAGGTCATCAGAATCGTCGTCCTCGTAATATAGTATATTGGGATGCAGCTGCAGCATGAAATCCGTCTTTACATTAGCTTACTACTACTACTACTATACTGCAATGAAGAATAAGGTGATGGCGAGAAGAAGAAAATCTCACTATGTGATACAATCTTGGAGCCATCGTAGCAGCCAGAGGACTCAGGTTTCTGGCAAAGTAATAAAGCAGGATCTGTGTCATCGCATCAGGAATTAACATTCCTCCAGCTCCACCTAAGACAGCCAATACGCGTCCACCCTGTGAGTTAAAATTCAGAAATCAGCAAACCAACACTAAAATAAAAGGTATATTGGTTTTCCAGATTGTCAAATGCATGATGATGTAGAGCAAATTGATGATCGCGTGCATCTCTAACAACATCAAGAATAAACTACATAGGAATCAGATTGTGATGAATCATAGATGTGAATTTCACCTTGAGGAGAATTGTAGGCGCCATGGATGACAAAGGCCTTTTGAATGGCTTAATGAAATTTGCAGGTGCAGGAGGTAATTTAGCACCCGGATATGAAGGGTGGGAAAAATCACACATGTGATTGTTGAGAATTAATCCGGTCCCTGGTGACAAAAACTTTGATCCACCATAGCCGTTTAGGCTTGTTGTCATCGTAACAACATTACGGTGTCTATCTATAACAACTATATGAGTGGTTCCCTGATCATGTTGCTGCCTCCACCTGCATTGGTGAACTTATTAATGTTGTACAGAATGATTTTAGATATCAAGGAACATGCACAGACTAACTTTCAGGTTCATTCAACATCTATCTTCACTGAGAGGTCACATAAATGACTTACTTGCTTCCATAGTAGGAAGGAGAAAACGTTTGGTTGTCCTTTATTCGAGATCTAAAAAAAATTGTGAGGTTTCTGGAGATCATAGTATTGATGGTTTCCTCATTGTTAATGAAACCAGGATCTCCAAGATCCATCCTCATAGCAAGTGCAAACTTCAGTGCCTCAACAAATCGATGCATTACTAGCGAGAGAGGAACTTTATTGTTATTGGTGTAGGATGAGAGGATATTTTGAATCTGTTAGCAGCAGCAGCAGAAAACACATTCAGAAAACATATCATCTCACCCAAAATATTACAAATGATATATGCTTACCATGATCATTACTGCTCCCCCTGCAGCAGGAGGTGGTGTAGTAACAATTTCATAACCCGAACTTGGTGCAAATAAAGGTCTTCTTATCTTGACTTCATAATGTTGCAAGTCCTTAAACGTGACTATGCCGCCTGCTCTACTAATATCACCAGCCAAGGTTTTCCCTAATGATCCGTTATAGAAGATACTCATCCCGTACTTTGAAATTAAGCTGAGTGTGGTTGCAAGTTTCCTAACCTTGAAGAACTTGCCTTCTGATAAGAATGTTTCATTCGGGACGAATTTAATCCTAAGTTCTTCATCAGCCATGATGTGCTCTTTTCTGTGAACCAGTTTACGGTGTAGAGATTTAGAGACTCTAATACCTCTACCAGCAAGATCCTTGGCTGGCTTTACAAGCTGTGCCCATGGAAGTTTCCCGTACATCTGGTAGGCTTTGTAGAGACCTGCAAGCTGTCCTGGAACAGCTATGGACTTGGGCCCGGTTATATACTGAGTTGGATCGTTACCATACATACCCTGGAGAACTCTTACAGCATTATTGAGTACAAAGATTTGGTATAACAGCATCAAAATAAACATGGAACTCATTTTTCAACACATTTAGATTAATTCTCTAACACTTGATCCTAAAACCTATGTTTGCCTAAATCGATCTGCTATCTTTTGAAACATTGATTGTACAAGCGTTCAGTAAATCAACTTTGCTCTTTGCAGGTGCCATATCTCTCATGTCAAGAACGCGTGCCTTGCCACTAGAAGAGCGAACGAGTATAAACCCTCCTCCACCAAGACCACTTTGCATTGGGTCTTTAACGCCCAAGCACAGAGTAGCTGCCACAGCTGCATCAACAGCATGTCCACCTTCACGGAGTATATTCCTTCCAATCCTAGAGCATACAGTCTCGTCTGTGGCCACAATACCATTCCGTCGCTCAGCTATCACACCCGTGGTGATTGAAACTACTTTATGATATGAAATAGAGAACAGAAGTTGTAAGAAAAGAATCGCGAGACTGCGTCCTGGTCCATGTAGAACTGCAAACACACATTCATGATTCATGTCATCAATATGCCATTGATTTTAAACAAAATTTGCATATAAACAACTAGTTAGCCAAGTATCAGAACAACGACATAGGAAAAGGTTCATGAGTTTATGAGCTAGCAGCACCATTTTGCAACAATATATCAATATACCATGGAGAAACATTGAAACAGAGGAAAAGTGAATCCAACACAAGATTTAAGGCTTTCTTAAGTAGCCCAGTGAAATTGAATTTTAAACTAGAATGACTAGCTTTATTTACTGAAGAATTCCTGTAACAGCGAATCAAAGATGACAACAAGTCAACAATGAAGCAGTTAACCAAATTGTCCATTCAATCTGTAAAACAGTAGTAAAAATTACATTTCCCAACTAGTTTTAACAAAAGATAAGCATAAAATCATGTCTTGTGCACCAATTTCTCCCATTGTTATGCAAAACAAATTAGTTACAGAAGAAATTTTCATATTATCGGAACAAATATATTATTAATTTTGTTCAAAAAAACTCTCAAGTATATCATTTTGTTCCTGAGGTTTTCAAGCTTAGTGAACACAAACCTAAGGAAGTGTATGCTTGTAATGGAGTATTAAGTATTAACCATCTACAGAACACAACATACTGACAATGACTTGTCAAAATACCTTGAGCACCCGTAGAAGTGACACTATCAATTTCCATAGTCACGCCAACTCAATCCACTTTCTAAGGATGAAACCAGAATGATCATTACAATCTTGACTCATAATTATGTTGGGTAAACTGCAAGTTACAACAACATTTCCACCTGATTAATTTTCCACATATGTCAAATATCGTATACAGGAACATGGAAATTACATGTGAATCGTTGCAGTTTGTAAGTAGTATATGCATTGGGACGACTCTTACACTCCGGCATATTATATTCCCACAAGAATGTTACTGTGAGAGCATTTGGCAAAGAAGTTGTGATGAAGTTGATAAACCAAGAGAATAGAACTAGCAAATACCATTGCTCATTAATGAAGAATCATGATATTAGTATATTTATTTACATCACAAAAAGATTGAGATACCCTGCTTCTAATTCATATGTGCAAACTCAAAAATTCCAATCACTTGGAAGCCTCCGTTTCTTCAGTCGAGAGTCAAAAGGACACTCTTCAGCAAAAGGTTAAGACTAATTCTACCCCGCCTCGACAGCAAAGAGAGACGCCATGTCACAAACTTCAGCTACTCAATCAGCTTGGATGATCCTTTGGCGCTTCTGAATAGGTTGGTGTTCTGCAGGCACTGGTGTGGGAGACATTGAGATATCACAGTCAAGGAGTGATTGAGGATATCCCAGTGTCAGTTGTTGTGCTTCAGGCACTGGTGTGGGAGATAACGAGGTATCACAGTCAAGGGGTGATTGAGGAGATCCCAACTTCGGTACATGGAAGCTCAGGTCCTCACGTGTTTTTCTCTTGCGAGAGGGTGCTGTTTTCTCAGCACACTTCTCACCACTGAGTATGAAATCTCGCAGTCTCTGAACATCAGCAAGTTTCACAGGCTTCACAAGAAACTCCTCAGCTCCACCCTCAAGACATCTAAAAATTAGACAAGTTATGGTTAACACCAGTTAGCACCAAGACTCGTACACTCTTTGTGGATTCTAACCTATCACGTTCTTATTGTGAATCCTTCCTACATTTTACACAATGCATGTGTGCAATGGACGAACAGCATCAAAACAGATTCCCAATGGTTTGGTTCAATCTAATTTGAGTAAAAGGATTCTATCTAATGGGAGCTCAAATAACACATCATCAAGACAGCAGTGTTTTGGTTTTGATCATTAGCAGAGGCAAAACTTGATACAAGTAATGATATCTGGTATGAAAACATAATCTTAACTGGAGAGAATTTGTACCTGTCAATGTTAGAGAGCACGTTCTCCGAGGACATAACCACCACTGGAATTTCACGCAATTTAGATGAACCCTGCTGCATAAGAACCAATAAACACTTTAGTCTATGTGCAATGATCCGAAAGTCATTCAAACAAGGGCTACGCCACTAAAGTTTAGAATTCTACAGATCAACAACCAATTTTTTGCTAGAACTGTATAAGATGAGCAGCCCTCTTAATATTAGAACCAAACACCACATCAAGTAAAAGCATAAATGGCTGATCTATTAAGCACATCTTCTTGCACACCTGATCTAACTATTGTCCACGTTATAAGGCTCTTTTGCACACCTTATTCAAGTCATTCACAGGGCAATAAACAATCAAGCATGACAACCTACTAAAGTTTCCAATTCTACAAATCCATAACCAGATATATTGTCTACAAACTAAAGATTATATGAGCAGCCCTCTATTTATTAGAACCAAACACCAAATCCAGTAAATCATAAATAACTAGATACATTAAAGCCTCACTTGCAAACTTGTTCAAAAACTGTACATAGGATCTGGAAATGTTCTACTACAGTGTCATCAAGATTCCAAAATCTAAGTTATTAACTACTCTTACTTCAACATTTAAAATCATATCCAAAATTAAACCATCAATAAAGAGAGCATAAAAGAACACAAACCTTGATCTTTTTTAGAAGTTCATATCCAGTCATTCCAGGCATTGAGTAGTCCGTTATAATCATATTTACCTTCAAGTCCTGTGTTTCAAATTCATATCAGTACAGAAATTCACAACCAAACCCAGAGAAGAACAACTGAAACCAAACAAACAAAAGATAAACTCTTACATCTAAGCAAACAGAGTCTTTATCCCCATCCAACCCCAAATACTGCAAAGCCCTCGTCCCACTTTCCACTGCTGTCACTGCAACATACCAACAAAACAAAAAACCAATCAGCTACATAACATCTCAACTGAAGAAAAACCAAAAAAGAGGTGAATTAAGCATAAAGATTGCACCTTTACAGCTGGAAATCTTCAACAAACGCTCAATAACCTTCCTATCCACAAGACTATCATCCACAGCAAGAACATGCAGCTCACGGTTATCTTCCACAGCCATATCAAGTTGTGTTATTATGTTTTAACTTTGAAGACAAGTGTTGAGTTAAGTTGAATGAAGGTGTTGTGGAAGTATATATATGGAGTTGAGTTAAAGGGAAGGAGAGGGGGCGGTGGAAATGAAGAGGTTGTCTGTTGTCTGTGAGTGAGAAGAAAGTGAAATGAAATTAAGAAGGAAGATCACAGAGAGAGAAAAGCAAATCTTGCTGTTTCTTTATGGAAACGAAAAGGGATGGGACCCTAATCGGAGACAAACAGATCTTTGCGAATCCAATCCGCATTACAACGACCTCACCAATCCATTGTAGATTAGCTACAGTAGCTATCTCTCTTTCTTTTTGTTCTTATTTTTTTTTAGAAAATAAGGCACCGCAAAATTTATTAGGAACTGATTGATCAGTCATTTAAATGCCTACATTTGACTCGATAAATAATGATTTAGCCCTAAAATACACTTTAAATATCTCATTTCAATTCCATTCCAAACACAATTTCACCAAAATTCTCATTCAAATGTCATTCTAATCAGCCCATTACAGGCTGATGTTTCACTGTAAATTTTATCATCCGTGGTGATTATCGAACATATTCGATTTAACAAAAGACAACAACCAATTTGGGAACATATCCCACACTTTCATATCATAGATACGAGTTACATCAACTAATTTCCTACCAAGGCTAGACCCATCTGCTATACTAGCATAACCGCTACCGATTTTAGCCAAAATGTCTGCACTCCGGTTGGATTCCCAATAGACAAAGTGCAGTTTCCATTTCTGAAGTCTATTAAGCAGTTGGCGGATCTCCTCCACCAGAAGTTGATGCCTCCAAGGTATGACCGCCTCCCTGCTAAAACATTGAAGAATATAAGAAGAGTTTGTTTGAATTTCAAGCAAGGGTAGATCTAATTGAAAGGCTAGAAGCAGACTATATTTAAAAGCATAAAGTTCTGCGACATTGTTATCCGTAAAACCAATATACACAGTGAATGCTCGAATAAAAGAACCGTCACAATGTCTGAATATTCATCATATACCCGCATGCCATGGACTATCTAATGCCGATCCATCGATATTAAGACAGACAAGTAGGGTTCACCTAGGTTTTCATATGCAGAAAGTGATACACTTGCGATATCTTTGTGGAGCAGGAAAAAGACACACAAGTCGGTCTGAGTTTTGCAGACTAAAAGCAGAACAAGTTAAGAGCAAATGATCGAAATTCTCATCCTCAGCTCCACATAACGGACAGAGAGTAGAAATAGTGAGATGTCACCTTACCAAATAAGAGGTCGTAGGAAGAGAATCCCACATAACCATTTAAAGAAAATTCGAATACAAGGTGAAAGCTTTAGATCCCATAGTCTACGCCAAGCTCAAATAGGAGATAAATCCTTACGTAGGAATAGTGAGAATACGAGCAATCGAAGTAGGATTCAAGACTTGCCATAGCTTATGTAAATTTCATCTACCATTACTAATAAAGTCCGACGCTTTTTCAAAATAATTAGGAGTAGATGGACTCATATCAAGGGGAATTAGATATCCATCTATCAAGCTAAAAATTACTATTTAGGGGTAATTGCCATATCATTTAAATCGCTCCATTTGGCTCGATGAACAGTGATTTGATCAAAAATACACTTTAAATACCACATTTCAATTTCATTTCAAAGACAATTTCACCAAAATTCCATTCAAATGGCTATTTGAGTGATGTAACAATCAGTCCCGAATAAACTTTCCATTACCATGACACCAAACTAAATGCGGCTTCAAGTCATCCCGACAGTAGCGCTCTTTCTTTCATTTTACTACTAGGGGCATTGTTATGTTATCAAATCAATTGAACAGACAGACAATCGGAGAGTATCGCATTTTATCTGACAGAGTCAATTTCTTGAAAATGTGAGATATATTTTCGCATTTGGTGTTATTAATGTTGTACGGTTACTGTGTATTGTTTGGTGAATTTGTGTATTTGTGGAAGGGTAAAAGTAAAGTTAAAGGAAACGAAATTGAAAGGTCAGGTCAGGTCAGGTCTGGTGTGGTCATTCATTCACTCACCTGCACTAGCTTTGACTAGCACCTAGTACTGGGGTTAATATTATCTTATCCGGACTTACAAATGTTACCATCTAAAACTCGTTTTTTATTATTTTTATACATAAAATTATAATTCGAATTTAAATAAATTAATTTTAAATTTAATTCAAAAATCCAATAATACTGCAACTTAACTCGAATATCTTAGTGGTTGTTTGGTATATAATTGTAGTTGAATTCGTTTGAACAGTGGATAATTGATGAATAGTGACTAAATTGTAGTTGATTAAAAATTAATGTTTGGTATAAAATTATAGGGGCTGTCTGACAAATAATTGTAATCGGTCCATTTGACTCGATAAACATTGATTTGGCCTGAAATATACTTCAAATACTCCAATTTCAATTTCATTCTAGACACAATTTCACTAAAATTCATTCAAATGTCCATTCAAATTCTATATCAATCAGCTCCATAATTATAAAAGGTATTGTGGGTTTAGAATTGAGTATGAATTGAATTGTGATTGAAAACTATAAAAGTAGATAAATATTTTTTTTTAAATTGCAATTCAAAGATAAGATGGACTAAACTCAGTTGTAATTAAATCACAATTCTTAATTAAACAAACACTTAGTAATTTATTTACCCTAAAAAAAATACAGTAAAACTTACTTGAGATGAAAGTATATGGTGTTAATAAACTATTTTCTCTTTATAATATACACCAACAATTCCATTCTTATTTCTCATTAATAATCCATTTAATTAATTTATACCTTTTATTTTTAGAATATAACATTTACTATAAACTTACTTGAAATTCGGTAATAAGACATGAAGAAAGTCTTAGGGGCTGATTGACATGCGACTTAAATGCTCCGATTTAAATGTCTGAATAGTGATCGGAATTGTAGTGGGATTGTTAAAATTGTGTTTGGTATATAATTGTAATTGGATAGGTATTATAGGTTTGTTATATAGTTAGAGAAAAATGTCGCTACTGTAGAGCCATTTCAATCTTCGACATTTAAATGCCATAATAAACACAAAATCTCCAAGTAGCATTAAAATGTACATTTGAATGATACTACAATCAGCCCTAATCACACCAAAAAGATGAAATTCCACTATATCATAATTTCCAGCCATGGTTAAACCTAAAACCGGGTGACATGACATCTCTAGGGTGGCATCATAATTGGAGACGACAATCTGGTCTTGTCTGGTAGTTTACATGGGCCTGCCTAGGCCATGATGAACAATACAAGGGTTGGGGCTCAAATGATTCCCTTGTTAAAGCCCAACTTAACATGTTTCTAAATTCTAAAATTATTTTAACTCTTGCATGGTTTAAGGAGTTAGGGGAGAAGAAAAGAAAATAAAGTCCAGTGTCACTTTATTTGTTTATTTTGATGGAAAATAAAAATAGTGAAAAGAAAAATATAGAAAAATAAAAAAAAGTGAATAAACAACAATAAATAGAAAATTATAATAAATTATTATCTCTTTATAAATTTTTTTACATTGACTAATATTTATTGAGTAAAACACATTTAATTTAAAAATAATAATAATAATTATTATTATTATTGATCAATACACTTTTTTACAAATTATTTTATTTATAACATTTATTATAATTATATGTAATATTTTTCTTAATTAGTAAGTTGTATAACTATAATCTATTTACTAATAAATATAGATACTCACCACCATAATACAAACTACACATATAATATTTACTGACACTTTTGGATAAATTTAAACTACATTACTCTATCTAATCTTATTTTCATACTCACAATTTTTTAATTTTTTTCACCTTTTATAATTATTTAAATATTTAGTTTTTATAATTGCAATGCCAATTTGTATGTAAAAAAATTATATGTTTGTCAAATAATAATATTAGTTTGTACTTGTACAGTGTTTAATAAAAATAAAAGATACAAAAGGAAATGAAATATCACAAAGTTAGCTTGTGAATTTTCATGAGAAATTGAAAAACTACCAAACAATAGGAAAAAACGAAAATAATGGTTTTCCCTCTACATTCTTTTAAGGAATTTAATTTTTCATAAATTATTTTATTTTCTTTTGAAATCCCTTCAACCATGCAGAGCCTAATTATCTTCCGTTCTCTTCGTTTAAAATAAATTAAAATTAACAAATTTTCAAGAGAAAAAATTCTTGTTCCACATATATTTTATTTGTCAAATTTTATAGAATCTAATTTTATAAAATATTCATCAATAAAACCTTTTTAATATTATTAAAATTATTATTATAAATATTTAACAGTGTTAATTGATCATTCATTCATACTGTTATTTTTATGGTATGGTTGTCAACTAGACATGTACTCCATTTGAAAAGAAGGAAAAATACACAAAATCAAGCCACTAGAGCCCTTTATCACAGGGCACAACTTGAAAATGTTATATCCAATTATTAAAATTTGGAACCTTTGAAGAAAATAGAAAATGAAAATTCATGTAAAATGTGCAAGACCCCAAACAAAAGGTACAAGGCATATATAATTGCCGTGACAATAGTTGGCAGGGCAGATCTAACTCAATCTTTTGCTTTTGGTGGACCTTCACCAGGGTATCTCCCATGTTATATACCAAACAATATGATCTTAACAAATCTTAGTATTAAACATTTTCCTGATTGATTTGATTTGATGAACAAGGGATCTCAATACAATCGGATCAAATATCACGCACACTATCACATCCACACTACCTGATTCACTATTAGAATAAAATTTCATCCCTACCTCATATTTAGGATTAAACATGATCGAGTTCATTCAGTCATCATAAAGTCATTTTACATGATTGAGTGTCAATCGAGTTAATCTAAATCAACTCGGAGTGATTATATTACTTTTGTATAACTGAGACAATTAATGTAAAGTCAAGAGAGATAACTATGAGTTCTACATCTATCACAAACAAATTCAATGTTTCCAGAAGGTTCCGCTAGAAAAGTAAGCGATAGATAGTATAATATGATACTAGTTGCTATATGATTAAATATTTATAACTTGCAACGTCCAATTTGATCATTATACTATACATATTATTAGTAAACGTCGATGTTTTTAATTATATAATAAGTTTGTCGGTCCATTTTAGTCTCATTATAAAGATAATCTTTTAGATATGTTACAGTTATACATGAATAATTGAGTCTGACTATAAGATGGAGAGTTATAGAGGTAGTCAAGTGGAGGAAGCCGGAGTTGGAACCGAAAGGTGCGGGCATGAATTCTTTTTCTAGGACGAAAATGGGGTGAGAAATACACTAATATTAGTCTCAAATAGATACATTTGTAAATAGTTCGCGAGACATTTCTCACATAATTTGTTCGGAAAGATTATATGAAAATTCAACGGTATAATGTGAAGTATGCTGTTGTATAGAATATAGATGTATCTAAAAAACATAAGAGAAAAACTGATCTAGAATCAAGATGATAAAGGACCAAAAGTAGTGTACTAGTGTTAAATAAAGTTATGGATTGAAATATAATTTCCAAAAGATATGAAGATATCACAAATTCACAATACTGACTTGGCTTCCACTGATTGGCTACAAGTGGGCCCAAAGGACAACTTATCTACTTAAACAGCCTGTGTCAGCATTCTGAAAATATATTTTGAAGTAGAAAAAGACACTGTAGATAGAGATTAGAGCTTAATCCAGATATCTAATCCACAACGAAAAGGAAGTTAAGTTAAATAATCGAACTACTATTCATGAACAAGGCAACAGATAAGAGACATTAGGACAATAATTCATTCATCTGCTCAGCTCACTCATCACAGTTGACTCTTTTCTGCTCTCTTCATCAGCTCCAACACAGATCAAGGCTCTTCAACATGGCTTCAAGTCGATGGATCAGGCCTGAGGTTTAGCTTTAATCTACTCTGTTTCTTGTAGTTTTTTTTTTTTTGAAAACCGACTTGAACCCGACTTATTGGTTGGAGATGAAGCAGTCACCAACTAACTGAGCTGCACTTCTTTGTCACTTTGTTTCTTGTAGTTATGTTATTTATTTTATTAATCTGAGTGTGATTATGGGCTTCTGGGTGTTTGTTTGTTTGTTGAAATGGAAAAATAGGTGTATCCACTGTTTGCAGCTATGGGGGTTGCTGTAGGGATCTGTGGTTTTTCGTTGGTTCGCAACATGTGTATCAATCCTGAAGTCAGGTACATACAGTATAACTTTTCTCTAATAGTAGTGTTATAGTATAGTACTGTCTTTTTGGTTCTGTATCTAAGTTTTGAAGAGTAATTGTGCCTTTTAGAATGATAAAAATGTAATCTTGAAAGATGTGTTTCTAGTTCTAGTACAAAGATGACTACATATGGATAATCATATGCTTCAAGTCTCTAATAAACTACTTCCACTTGTCCTGAGAAAGGTTTAAAAGATACAAGTATGTAGGTGATGCTTGCTTGGCTAAGCTGGGGTTAATTTGCTTGGTTCCGAACTTCGGATTCATTCGATTTTGTGGGTACAATCATTTGTGTACTTATTTTCTTGACTCTGATACCCAAGACTGTAATGTTTATTAGTGTAATGCCCAGTGGTTCAGAGAGATTAAAGGGCTGAAAACGATAGACATAACTCATACCAACAAGGTGCAACTTTATTTTCGGAAAATCATTCATAATAACTCTAGAGTTAATATGGGTTGGGTAGTTAGAAGTTTGCTTGGTGGATGTTATGCTATGAACTCAGTGCTGTTGCAATAACAAAATATGAGGCTCAAAGTATCAAACCATGAGAGTGATTGTGCATTTTTCGGCATTCACATTAATGGGTTTGAGTTTGAGATTAACTACCTCTAATGTTATTAACAGGGTGAACAAGCAAGGTAGAGCTGCAGGAATATTGGAGAATTTTGCGGAGGGAGAGAAGTACTCACAGCATGCTCTTAGGAAATTCGTTCGTAACAGGCGACCAGAGATCATGCCTAGCCTCAACAGCTTCTTCACTGACCCACAAAAGAACTGAGTGGTGTGTTACTCCTTCATTGATGTCAAGAAGGGGGCAATAACAGGCAGTGTTTGTGGTGTTTGGTCATTCTTCTTCTTTGTAATATAACCAATGACTATGTATTTGTCTGTGCTGGCCTGTGAGTTTGAACTTTGTTGTATTATGTTAACAAAGTGATGTTGTCAAGACGAAGTTCTGTTGATCAATGCTGTTGTCTTATTTTGATGGTAGTTGATATGCCGCTGGCTTTGATGAGAGAGTGTCTAGTTGTGCTTGCATGTCATTAGTCCCTCGGAGTCTGCAGCATTTGTTTATCTTTTTTGTGGTTTGGACCGGGTTATTCCCTGATCCTAGGAATAGGAGCGTGGCCAGAACTAAAGCAGAAACTGAAACTGCAGCCGGAGCTAACAAAATCATCCAGCACAACCGCATTTCATCTTCTCTGTACCTATGCTACTGAGACTCCGCGCCAACTGACACTGAGTGTGTGTAGCCAGACATTTGACCCAGCTATGTAATGATAAAATGTTGATTTTTGCCTTAAATGAAGGGTCTGATTGCCAAACCCATTTCGTCATATAAGGTGTCCAACACCAGTATGCAAGGGGGATTTAAGAGTCAGGTACATAACTCTGCACCATAGAAATCAGGCACAAAGCAAAGCCTCGAGTATACAACACTGAAGATGTATCTACTATCCGCGCAAGTGTTTGTAACAAGATCACATAACGTAATGTGGCGATTAACCGTTTTTCTTGAGCTATATGTAATTTACAAAAAAATGGAGGCTTCAGATGAAATTCTAGGTATGATTGAGGGTATGTGAATGTAAAATGCCAAACAAAAAATAAAAAGAAATAAAGGAAATACTAGTCTTTCATCTTCTATTATCATCCACATCAACATTTTGAACTGATAATGTATGGTGTGGCTGCTGCTAGTATAGGCCTGCCATGGCCTTCCAAACTACCTGCAAACACCACCAATTATGCTCAAAAATCCTACTTCATCATCTCAACAAACTCCACAATCCCTTCAAGAAGCAATCAAATCATCAAGCACCATACATACAGAGCAATTTCTCCTCTCCATGAGCAGTTTGCAACGTCAACCTCATCGGATAATATTTTCGGCATCTCAGCATTGCTGGAACAAGCAGTGTTGCTAGATTTGGACCCGGCAACAGCGAAAGTAGCGATAGCATTCCTGGGACCGTTCCTGTCTGCGTTCGGGTTTCTGTTCATAGCAAGGATAGTTATGTCATGGTACCCAAGCCTGCCTGTTGGAAAGTTCCCGTATGTGGTTGCTTACGCACCGACTGAGCCGATCCTGGCTCAGACCAGGAAGGTGATACGGCCTCTTGGCGGTGTTGATGTTACGCCTGTGGTTTGGTTTGCTTTGATCAGTTTTGCCAATGAAATTCTAGTAGGTCCACAGGGTCTTCTGGTTCTTCTTTCTCAGCAGAAAGTTTAGTTCCGGCTTTATTCTGCCCTGATTTTCGAGTTATATGACAGATTGGAGTTGCTCAGTCTAGCTTTGTTGACTTCCTGGTTGTTGGAGTGAATAATTTATACTTGTTCTTCAATTCTACCGCAATTTTTACTTGAATACATCTTTTGAGTGTTATAAATAATCTGATGTACATGTTTCTGTCATCGTTCTGTAATGCCCCGTTGTAAAAGTTCTTCAGATACTAGTTTTACTTGTTCAAGCTCATGAGTTTTACTGGGATTCAGCTATCTATGCTTGCAATCTAGTATAAAACCAAATCCCTTGTAGATGTATTGTATCAGCCAGGTGTTTATGGTATTGTGTAGTAAAACTAGCTGAAAAGTTAGTTAGTAGCTGTAAAGGTAACTGGTAGCTGAATAATTAGTTGGTTAGGTATTTTTTTTCAACAAACTAACTCGATTAGCTTCTCAATTCAGCTAGCTGAAATCAGCTAGTTTGTTTCAAAAGCTGTGAGCGATCTTTCTATTAAAAAAATTCATAAAGCTGAAAAGCTAGTGATAAACATAGTCTATGTTCATGTTTATGGGGCACGAGCACTCCAGTTCTGCAGTATTTACAGGGTCTGCAAGACTGTTCACTGGTGCAGAGAATCAACAATTCTGTAGCAGAGAGCAGCTCTCAATTGATGCAGTAGCAGAGTACACCAGAACAAGATGTATAGCAGAGGAGAATATGGACTTCTCTAGCTACTTAGCGACGAAAAATTCGCCCAGTCCACCTTAAATCGATCTAATTCAGTTCAAATTGACGGAACCGTCAAATCCGACTAACGGAGTATTAAAATTGGACGGCAAGTTAACAAAAGGTATAAAAATTGTACTTTGTCAAATAAAGGTATCAATGGTACAACTTAAGGTACCATTTTTAGATTTTTTCCCAGGAAGTGATACTAGGATGAATTTTCCATTGCCAGACTTATCAAAGATGTATATTGAAGACACCAAGATCAGTTTCCATCGATATACATACATATGTGCTTTCCTGCGACAAGGGACGGAAACAAGTGCGTGAACGTGTTGTATAAATAGGCATGTATACAGCTTATACAGCATCTGGTTCCGCATTAATTATTGACACCAGAAACAACTAGGAAAAGAAAAATGAACAAATTTCAAATTCACAATGATGACACTGCAGATACTAGTCATGGGGACAATCTCTCAATTTTCCATGATTTACTTCCGTCAATTTCCACAGGGGAGTAACGTAACCTGACAATGTTGTTAAGAAAAATGTTCAGTAGAATCATCATAATTTGTAGTAGACTTCAAAAATGTACTAATGCTACATGAAATGGCAGATTTCCACAATGAGCTATTTACACAAACATGTCATATAAGTACCGAGTAATAATGAACACGCATATTGTGTTCCTTCAGGCAATGATCAGCACATATTTGAACAAATGGAAGAAGTATGTACGTACATATAACCTACATCTTACCGGTAGTTCCCTCATATTTTCCTACTTCAGTCTGTCATTCACCAAACCAGTAAATTGTATTTGTGAAGAATGCAGGTGTGTCTTTGTTTCAAGTTTATAGATAGCCAGTCATCTTTCTTAATACAAAAAGCTCAAAACTATTTGTCTTGAATGAGTTCCTATACTAATAAACCACATGCAAAACATGAGAATTTTGATGTAAATATGTCAGATGATATGGCACACAGGTAAATACGAAGATACTAGTACTCTAGAATGCACCCAAATGATACCGAGAATTTACACAAAATCAACATACAGTTATTAACATTCAATAACAGCAAGAATTCACCATGTAAAACTTCCAGAATATCTCACCTGTCATGCAAGCGAGATGGTTGTCCTTGCCAGAATTCAAAAAGTTCTGGTTTGAGTCTGTATCCTCCCCAGTATATAGGTTTTGGGATCAGTCTTCTACAAGTCCAAATATGGCATTTTAGTTACATAAAAAAGGTTGCAAAATTTATGATTAGTTGTGCCTTCAATGAAATTGAATATCATATTAGATGAAAACACAATATCCCAACATCATAATATTTATGTTGCACCCCTGAGAAAAAAAAAAAAAAAAAAAAGGAAGATAAACTCCAACCCCCATCTAAAAAATTTGTGCAGATTTTACAACATATCAGAAAACAAGATAGGGGCCTAAAGGGTTTGCAGTTGCACAGATAAATCTAGAAAAGCATAGGGCACACCAGATAACAAAGTTACCATAGACAGCTGTCATTGTCAACATAACAATAACAATAAATCAGACTTCATTAATGTGAGGCTAAAACTACGGCATTTGAATTTTCGGACATGAATAACTAACCCATCAGAGTATTGAGCCTCTAGTTGTTCTTGTTGTTGGTAGAGAAATTCCCTTCCAGGAATTACAGAGCTCTGAAAGGACAAAAGGAAGATTTTGGTAATTTCTAATAGTTTACCACAGAAATGACAAGTAGAGATCAGAATCCACGTACCTGTTTGCTAACTATTGCTCCAATCTGGCTTCCTCTAGGACGACTGTGGAAGTATTGTTCAGATTCTTCTTCTGGGACCTTTTCCACCGGCCCTTCAATTCTTACCTACGGCAACAATTGATAACTATCATCATCATCTAGTTGTATGGACATTTGAGATGTGTGCACCAATAGATTGAGAATAGTTATTTCAGATTATGGTTATTACAATGGATGATACCTGTGACACGTAATATATAAAGCCACAAGTGATTGTCGAATTCATAATGTTAAAGTGGATTTCCAAAATTACTTATTCCAGTTATACAACTTATCCCAACGTACTTAGAGATTAAAACACTGATTCTATCTTCTATTACAAAGTACTCCCTTCGTTACGGGGGACTTCATACATTAGGGTTTGTGCGGGATTTTAGGTGAAAGTAAATAAATGATAAAACATGAAAAGGTGGCAAACAATGTACTTATACTCCTATAGTCATAAAATGTGTTATTTTGGTGTAAAAGTAACATTTTTGAATTATTATTATGTGTGGTGTAGTTTTCGATTTTTATAATATACTGTATAAAGTTCTATGGGTCACCTAAAACGGAAAATATATGAAGTTCAGCAGGATGGAGGGAGTCTTAAATAATCTTGCCTGGGTGTTAGGCCCACTTCCTTGTTTAAAATAAAAGCAAAGCTCCATCATACTCTTGGAGAAAAACTAATTCATATGTTTTCGACTTTCTGGAAAAGCTGTGTAAACACGAAAAAAAATATAATTCTGAAGATCTCACAACCTTCTGTTTTTTCTAGACATATCCTGACCCCATCACTCATAACAAACCTAAAACTTCACAAACTTCAAACTCATCAGAATTCAGAACTGCAATCGCTTGGAAGATCAAGTCTAGCATCACACCATCAAACTATAAGAACTCAAAACTGGCATTAAGTGATTTATGAGTTACATCACACCATGCAACTCTGAAATGAACTGGAGCTATAGCTGTTGAATAGTAAGTGATTAAAAAGGCATACTTAGTTCCTTCCTGAGCACTGTGATAATATTTAAAAACATAAAATCACCTGACGATTTAAAGCATCCCAATTGAACATGAGTGCCGCAAAAGGATTTTCTGATATTTGACGAGCCTTTTGACTCCCATAATTTGTGTACCTGATTAGAAGATAAGAGGTAAGGCTTCTGGAAGATAAAATTACCAATTTATTCAGGTAATCAGCATAACCAAGAGTGTATTCAGCGCTACTTACCAGACAAAACCATCTTTGTCAAATCCTTTTAGTAACACCATTCTTGATGAGCTGTTACAAATATGAATAATCACAAATTATTGAGAGACATAAGAAGAAAAGAAATTACTTCCTAATATAAATGAATTGATACCCAAGCATGGAGATGGTCAGTAAACTAATTAACAAACAACATAACTTATAGCGCATGCTACATGGAAGCAGATAAAAAGATAAGTCTTGTGGGAGACGGTCTACTAGAAATATAAAAAAAAAAATTGACAAACATTAGGGTCATTAACGAGATCATAAGGTGTTTACTTGAAGAACATTGATGTTCTTCATAATCAAAAAATGCACTTTTGTAAACAACATATGAATATAAGCGTTCTACTTATGCATATCACTGTTTTTCTTAACAAATTCATTACATCTATTTTTAAATTAACTATAGATGATCTCCCATAGTGTTCTACTTATGCATATCTCTTTGATTAACAACATAAGACTTTGTGAAGAAAAGAAAACGAACTCCATGCAGGAGGCAAAAGGTACAAACTGATTACTTGCTTCATGTAGCCTAAATGCAACATGACGTACAAAATCATCTTGTTTGATAGGGTATATAGCCATAAAAAGAGAATTAGTTTTCTGGGCTAATACCGACTACAAAATAAAGTTTACAACAATTGTTATGTTGGACGGGGGATATATATGGCACTTTGTAATTTGATACAAAGGTGGAATATAGATGTAGCATATCTGAAAGTGGAGTGCAGACACATTACTCAGGTTGATAGTAACTTACGGTCTCCCGTCCTTCCCAGTTGTAGAAAGGGCCATCGCATTTGGTTCTTTCACGCCGGATGCCATGGCATCATCAAACCAATTTTGGAACTACAGTATTAAACTTTGCTTCAGCTTTGCATGGTAAAACAGACAGTTTATGACTGGTAATTGGTAAACAAAAACATCCTTAAATACAATTCCATTTAAGTGAACTATACCTGAGCAAAAGGATCAGCCTGAGCTTGGTCCTCAGTGAACTCAGGAGAAATGTAGTTCTCCCTAAGAGAAGATATGTCAACTCGTGGGGGCCTTCCAATCCGAACACACATAGAAGTCCCGGGATATGTTGGAAGGTCGAGCTTGAATCTTTCAGCAATAGGTGGTGGAACAAATCTGCCTCCTAGAAAGTGATGTGGACCAGAAAATTTTTTGGCGCACAACTTAGGAGCAGTTAAGGAAACCTATAGCAGGTGCATTCTCTTTGTGTTACAAAACGGGAAGAGAGCTGGTTATTTTTCAGATGATTACAACATGAAATATTAACTTTATGTAAATACGTACCAGCATGTCTGGTTTAATGCCTTCACCACTAAGATCACCTTCTTCAACATGCCATCCAGATGGAATATCAACAGATACTATGACAGGTGATTTATAGCGCTTTTCAGTTGGACTTCCAAGAGCTACCAGTCTATGTATGAGATCATCAAATGGAGGTCTAGGGCTACCTGGACAAGGTGATATCATCATAAAGGGATTAATAAAAGTTGCAGCTATGACAAAGATCTAAATCTTTTACTGGCAAATAACTTTGTCTAACTGGCCTTACCCAAAACCAAACTTTATTTACTGACAAACATCACTTATAAGCAATCGGACAATGGAGTTATTAAAACCCTCTCAAATAGTGACTACAAGATGCGTATTGTTTTAGATACTTATACTTAATAATTTGATACTTTTACATCTCCATGTTCAAGTGCCAAACGGCCTAGCCTACATGGATATATAATACCTCAGGGAGTAGTCTTTATGCCATTCGGACAAGGTTTTTAAGATTTGGTTGGAATTGGAATACCTATATGAATCTTTAAAAAGGACCTTAAAAAAGGTGAATAGTTGCAGTGCTGAGTACCAGTTTTGTTGAGGGTTTCAGTAAACTAGGTTTCTAAAGATGGAATGTATGGTAGTGGTCATCCACCAAATAAGAACCAGGTAAGGCACTTTCAGTCAATACAAGTTCAGCCAGATGAACCTCAACTCCACAAGAATGTTGGGAACTTTCAATTCAATGGCTATATCATCACAAATCTTTGTCAGGGACAACTCAAAATCCCTAGCACCCCATGTATAACTGCAGAGCTAGGGAAATTTGCATGCATAAAGGAGAGTAGTATTTAGGGAAATAATTTGATTACAGAAATTTGAGCAAATCTTTTCAAACTAATTCCCCAGATTAAAGAACCTACAACCAATAAATTGTTACAGAAGAATAACCATTTTCATCAAGGAGTTCCTGTCTCTGATAATCTACAGACTAGTAGTATCCACATGTATTTATACAAAGTTGCACAAATCACAAAATCATAAGGAAGTTGATTTACCATGAAATGAAAATCCAAACATTGCATCCACTACAATGTCAAAACTTGTTGACAGATCTGCAGGGAGATCTTCCACTGACATGAAAGGAATTGACAGTGACTCTAACTGCAAAAATGCCATCTGTGAGCAACGCTGCTAGGTTTTATATCGTCCATATAAATTCTGGCCATACTATATACCTGTGTTACCAGCCCGCTATAAAGAGGTTTCGCAGTACGTTTTGGATAACACATAAACAGTTTATATCCAAAATGATGCAAGTGACGAGCAGCTACAAGACCATCACCACCATTATTCCCTGGGCCACATATAGCAAGTACACGATTAAATTCCGTAGGCTTATACACCTGCAGAGGAATAGCAAGCAAAGTCATTGTTTAATCTTAGATGGGTAACAAATCTCGGAATAAAAAAAATCCTAATTTCCCTCATAGACACACAAGTTGTTATGAAACAACAGAAACAAACACCATATTATCTTTCATCCTCCTCATTACTGATATACCATAGGGGCATGCATTTAGGTCGAGTCTTTGCATACTCGTCCTGACACAGTTGCATATATATATTTATTATTTTGTGTACGGGGTATCCCAAATACACAGCATCATTAAAAGAACATGCCAGCCTTAAAAGAGAGTTAATCTTTCATAGAGAAATGAAATCAGTTAGCACATACCAACCCTCATGCACAGGAAAGAGCCAAACAACTAAAAGCCAAAGTTCACATTTCACAAAGCTAGTTCTTCAAACCAAGGTATTATATTTACCCCTCTAGTTTCCCTTAATTTAGACTCATTACTTTCATTGTCCAAATATATTAGAAATTAAAGTTTCTGAAGTTCTTGTAGAAGTCAAGATTTTCTTGAATATGAGGATAGACTATATCCCTTCTACCAAGTGCTTGGCACACTCACCTAGATTATAGTATTAATGTGATGTTCCTATTGAGGAAATCAAGTCGTTCACAAGACTTGCTCCACTTTGAAGTTGTGTAAGGTAAGATTATATCCCTATGACTACGAGTGTAAATCCTGTTTGTCGAATCTCAGCTGAGGTTCCGAATACAAGCTTACGTGAACCTCAGTTGACATTTTTTCATCTCAGCTAGATGCTCAAGTTCAATGAACATGTAATCTATATGTACCAATTCATAAATTAGGTTGGAGACTTACAATATTGCGACCATCCAATAATCAATATTATCGAATTCTGCAAGTACTACAGAGTATGGAGTTACATCCAAGTACCAATTGTTTCATCAAATATGATCTATTAGTCACAAAGAAATGAACCTAACACCAAGTCACTACCCGACAAGGTCTAAATTCTAAAGGCATTTCAACTTTTCTTAGTTTTCTAGTTTTGTCTAACAAAGCAACACATATAATCTCCCATTAGCACTCTATGTCAAATGAACCACTACTTGATGCATGCATATTGGCTATTGCCAAAATCTCAATTGACATTATTGTAGTTATTATGTAAGCCAACATACAATCGGAACAAACGAAAATCAGAAATAAATTAGTCAAACAGGTAATGTCTGTTCAAGCACATACTACTTCTATTCTACCAATTAAGCTAATAATGATCAAAACACATCACTAACCTCAGCAATTGAAGCTGCCACACTCAAACCAGCCAACTCCTGCATTCACAATTTTCCAAAACATCAAAACAGAAATGCATAAGCAACCAAAAATCCAATGAATACATAATCAAATGACTCACCATTAACTGATCAACGCTAAAACCTAGCGGACCCATAAGAATCTCATCGACTTCAGCAGCCTCTCGCTGATTCAAGTAGGAAATGCTCTCAGCCTCTTGAACGATTTTCGCCATTGCTTTCACTCCGCCACCAGTAACAGAACTCGAACAGTAACTCCTCGAATTTGAAAACCTAGAAAACTGAACCAAAATGACAATTGGAAATTACAAATTAGCAATAGCGAGTGATGTAACAGAGCAGTTGGAAATCTAAGAAGCAGAGTTACTCACAGAGAAAAGATAGGGTGGATTGAGGATTTGGTAATTGTAATTGTGATAATTTGGAAAATTGAGTTTATTGTTTGGGAGTGATGAAGATGATGATGAGAGCTGGGTGAGCAGGCATTTCATGGTCCTGCTTCTCCGTAGCAATGGCAGAATCATTTTTATACATTGCCACAATTAATTGCTTTTCCAGTGCTCTTATTATTATTCATTTACTTTCTTTCTCCTTATTTCCTGGAAGTTTGCAAGCCAAAATCCTTCATAAAACATTGCCTTTTTTTTTTCCCCTCTTCCTCATAAATTAACAACAATTATAATTAAAATGTATAATCCGACATAGTGTCACCTAGTAGTCTTACTCTCTCACTTTAGTAAAGCATGATTATTAAAATTCATTGGGACTCAATTGATATAGTGAAAAGGTGAGATCATTTAAGTTGAAACCACAATATAGATATAAAAATATTGAACTCACGTCGATTTTTCAAGATGGATGAAAGCTTATACGCTTATTATGGTATGGATGAAAGCTTATTATGGTCAATCCTCTTGAACGGCCCAACTATGCGAACAATGATAAGTTAGTTTGTGAAAGCTGAGTCACCTGAGACGCTCACTACCACTACATCATTGTGTTCCATAACAAACTTTTGTCTTATAATTTTCAAAATAATGTTTTGACAATTGCTAATAAACTTCTATATGTAATCATGTGAAAATCAAACGTATACTACTACATCACGAGCACCATTTAACTCTGAAAATAATGTTTATTAGTTTAAAAAGTATAATTTGCATGTTTGGAATATTTACTCTAGTTGGCTTGGTTTGTATATTTTTAATGAAAAAAATAAAACGACTCCTTAAAGTAGCTTGAATGTGTAAACTTCTTTATAGTTTATAGTTTAATGCAAGTTTAGTCATCTCCAAAAAAAAAAAAAAACCTCCGAAAACAATGTCCCAATTGCCACTTTATAGTGGAGCTTACCTCTGCTCAAATCCAAGCCCCTATCCTTCTATTGCTATGCTGGAGTAGAAAATACCATCACAATATCAAGGCAGTAACTATATAGTCCATGTCTCCATGCATTGACAACATGATCAAATTACCAAATCACAAGAGGTTTGTAATTCAGAAAGAGAAACAGGGCAACGAAAGAGGTGGAAGATTGTTGCTGAAGAGTTTGAACTTTGAAGGGAAGCACAAGGACTTTTATTCCACACATTATTCTATAGTCTGCCTTCTCTTGCATGTGTTTTCTACAAATAGTTTGTTACAAACCTATTAGCGAAACCACAGCATCATAAAGTTCAGTAATCGATCATTTCAGATAGTGCTTTGGCCCTCTCGTGCTAACTGGAATTGCAGGACTTTCATAGCTTTGATGGAGACTTGTACCAACCCCATGCATCACTAGATATATACTGTGTGACCTGCTTTACGTTCAAGTAATTGTCGATTCCCCTAAAAGAAAATTTTAAAAAAAATGCAAGCAGAGTGCGTATGATTAGCAATTGTTAATTTCAAACTCAATACAATTAGAAATTTACACAAGATATCTCATAAAAATGGGAAAAGTCATTATTTACCATTCACCAAGTTCACGGCCAAAACCACTGCGCTTTTTACCTCCCCAGGGAGCCTGGGAGAAGCAAGGCTGTGAGCAGTTCACCCAGACAATTCCGCACTGAAATGCCTGCAAGGTTGAAAAGGCAAAATAGAGAGAAGAAAATTAACATACTTACCATTATGTACAAATCAAATTTGGTTGGTGAGGTTAATGGTACAGCATACAACATACAAATGGAAATGTTCTTACCTTAGTCATGCGCTCACACCTATCCAGATCATCTGATAATACAGCAGCACCCAATCCGTAACTGTATGAAAGATCCGGTTTAGAAATTATCATTCAATATATCAAGAGAATAAATCTAAATCATAAGTATAGGAAGGGGCCATGTTTCTCAGCAACCTGGAGTTTTTTTAGTTACCATACACTCCCTTAAATTAGACTAAAATTACCTAGACCCACATCAAGAAGGGAAGAGCAATGGTGTCGGAGAGGTATGTGTAAATATGTTCCAAGTACAGAGAATTAATGCAAATTTCAGCATACATATAATGATTTGAGTAAGTTCTAAAACTTCAGAGGGAATCAGGGCCAAGAAACGGCAAGGCAGAAGTAAGAATGATGGATTAAGGTGAAGTGATAAAGTGAATTAGCATCATGTGTATTAAATGTTAACTCACTGGGTATCGTTTGCCAACTCAATGGCTTCACTTTCAGTGGAAAATGTTTTAACACAGAGAACTGGTCCAAATACTTCCTCTCTCCAGATTTGCATGTTGGTCTTTACATCTGTTATAATGGTTGGTTCAATAAAGAACCCTTTCTTCAAATGCTGCATCATCAATCACATATAAGATGCCAACATCAGAAGCTGATTCGAGTGGAGCCATGCTAGTATGGATGAGGGAGAATTCTACCTCAGGTCGAGAACCCCCAGACAAAATGGTTGCACCTTCCTCTTTAGCTGTTGAGATGAATTTCATCACCTTCTCATACTGTGGCAAAACAATATTCATGGAATAAGTGCCAGAAAGTTTAAGTTTTGATACCAGCAAAGGTACCTATAATTGTAATGAATGAAGAAGGAACACTTGGCATGTTGAGTGCAACATAGAACCCTGTAGTTCCCTAATACTATTACAGATTAGTCCCTCTATTTTACGAAAGCTCATCTACGAGCTTTGGAGAATAATTATTTTAGGGGCAGTACATCTAAGCTTTGCATGCATTAACCAGCTACATGCATTTATATACCAACAGTAAGTGGCTGATCTTTTCCATTCCCCGACAAGAGGGAAGCTTCCATTACTAAGCAACCTTCCGTGCAACAGATGCAATTATTTATTGTTATTATCATGGACACTACAGAAAAATTTCTAAATATTCTTCATGTTTTCAGAGTATTGGTTTCCCAGTCTCTTGTTTCATAGTTACTACTCGTTGGTTGTTACCCTCTTCTTCTTTCAAAGAAACCCTTAATCTAATGCCAAGTAGTGATATGTGACTATGCATGATAATTTGTACTCTTAAATAAATATGAAATCTTACCTGTCCTTGGCTAACTACAGGGCCAAGCCTGCAACCTTCCTCCAAGGGCTCTGAAATTTTAATGTTCTCACACCACTTTTTGAGCTTGTCTAGAAATACTTCCGCAATGCTTTCCTGAAGAATTTCTCATACATTAAGTTGATATTTCTCATAACATTAAAATCACAGTGTTTACGTGAATAATTTAAGACAGTGCGACATGTGCTGTATACGAGAACTTACAAATGAAATTTCATAATGCCACATTTACATTCACCTTGACGGGAAAGCAAAAAAAAATAAAAAGAGGCTTGTACACCGAAGAAATTAACTTCGCACACAGTAAAAAGGTACCAAAACTCTAATGAACCAAAGCCTAGTACTAAAAGAGCAGGTTAACAGCTGAGAAGATACAAACTTACCCTATGACAACCAAGCCTCTTTTGGCATTCAGGGGAAAAACTTATTAAAACTATAATTCTTTGTCAACTTCATATAAACATTGTCACAGGCATAGTGCAATATATCAAGTAGAGTCATCGAATTTCACATATGGGGATATAACATATAGTACAATACAAAGCTACTATAGTACATCCAGTGTAAGTTTACGAAGTATTTGTCTTGCTTCATACTTACATGGACAAGGAGTCGTGAAGTAGCACTGCATATCTGACCATTTGTCCAAAAGCAACCGAAGAGAGTCCATTCAGCAGCTGTACATATGAAGACAATAAATTACATCGTAATCATTCATCAGTATGACAGGCAACAATGAGGTTATCTATTTCAAGTGTTATTTCTTCACAAATAATTTGTACATCAAATCCACTAAGTATGTGAGCTGTTGTCAAATATGATTCCATATAACTTTACAGAATAACAGGAGACAACAAGGCTATTTTCTTCAACTATTAGTTCTTCGTAAAAACTCTACCCAATCCACCGGATACTGGCTAATGGCTACTAACAAATATTTCACCAATTATATTGTATCACTCTGATAAAATGAGCAAATAATAGGAGTTCCATGAAAAGATGTATGCTAGAAACTAAACTAAAAAATAACTCCCAAACCTTTATCAAGATCAACATCCTCAAACACAACTATTGGACTTTTTCCACCAAGTTCAAGCGTAACTGGCTGCAATGAGTTTTTAAAAACGTTAAAAGTAAAAAAAAAATGGAAGATTAAAGAAACTCAGAAGTCGGACATAACTATATTCCTTAAACATACTTTAACAACTTGTGCTGCAGCAGTCATAACTTTACTTCCAGTAGCGCTACTCCCAGTAAATGCTATCTATTTATCAATATAAAATACAAGTGAGTATGCCATAATATTCATTTCTATACATATATTTGATGAATATGCCTGAAATTTATACCTTATCTACATCGGGGTGAGATGCCAATGGACTACCAGCTTCTGGCCCCAGTCCAGTCAAAATGTTAAGAACACCAGGCGGAAGCCCAACTTCTTTGCAAATTTCACCGAACTCCAAACAGGTGCTACAGTTAGAATATGAAAGGTTAGATGAACAACAAATAGCATAAAAATCCATAAGCGATGGAACATTTCAAAAAATCTTACAGAGAAGCCAATTCAGAGGGTTTAAGTATTGCAGTACATCCAGCTGCCAGAGCAGGGGCAACTTTCCAAGTTGCCATTAACATAGGGTAATTCCTGAGCAAGAAGAATTTTCAACGGAATTACTATTGGTGCTAAGCCGATTCTGGAAAGATCCCACCAAAATCTGGATAGTTAAGCATGAATTTAACTACGAAGCACATCTTGGAAAATAATCATAGAACCATGAAGTTAAATGTGGTGCTTTGCAGAATTCTCTATCATGCAGGACTCTCCAGTGATAATTATTAGGTCGCTGTTGCCTTTAAAATTAAAATCTTCTCCATCACATTCACCAGTAGCTTCAGGAAATTATGCTTAATAGAGCTGCATTGAGGCAACTTTCATGTTAGGCTAGGTTCGCTGCACTAGATTGAAAACGTATTCCTGTTTGACGAAAAACAATACTTAGCAATCCTGCTGTATTTATCACGACCTTGTTCACTTCCATGGTGCATTCATATCCAGCCATAGCTGACACCAAGTTCTGTGTTCTAAAATATGGTTAAAGAGATAGATCAGGAATATGTCAGGGCCCAAAAATGAGGCAGATCTCTCACTCATGCAAGTTTCACTGGCAGGAAATTTTACAACAGCTTACTGTTTAAATATTCAATGCCCCGCAAACTACAGAATCCAGTATATTCCAGAAGTGTCTGCTTAGATCATTGAGCTAGCAAGAATATTCAGTTTGATCAAGTGAATCTTTAATATGAATCCTGTTATTGGCAGAACCAGGCATGACAAATTGAAACAAGTGAATACTTTATTACGTATGGTGATGTACCATGTGAAACTAACAGAAGGAAAAGCAGACTACCTCATCTTGTACTGATAGTACTTAGTAAGGCTTTCCTTAGATCTAGTTATCAAAACGGAACCAATCAGAACATATTTCCTTTCTAAATTTTTATAACCACAAGTGTAACCTAAAGATAGGGTGGGGATACAAAACAAGTATAGCACTCCTACAATACGAGTATTACTTTTTGGAGAAAGGAGTGTGTAGAGGATTAATTAATTTCTTTTCAGTTTTGTGATATAATTAAATGAATCTCAAATATACTGAATAAACATAACCTACCATGGCGTAATCAAGCCAACCACCCCAAGGGGTTCCCTTAAAACATGACAATTAAATGTATCCATGGGAAGGGCAACTGGAGTTTTCTGTCTTGAATCCAATGCTTCAGCAATATCAGCATAGTACTCAAAACATCCAGCAACATCATCCTGAACCAGAAAATAGAGTGAGTTATTATGTCATGCGGAGAAAGCAGGAAAATGTGAACAGAGGTACCGATACGTACGATGTCCCAAGCAGCTTCTTCAAGTGGTTTTCCACAATCAAGTGCTTCGAGTTTTGCTAGCTCAGGCTTCTTTTCTGTGACCTATATATTAGAGATAATTGATCACGGATCTACGAAAATCACAAGTAGTCCCCCACCCCAATGTCAAACTACATGTATGCATATATGCATTTCAAAACAGAATCAGCCTGCAGCCGCGTTTCCAAAAAATGGCATATAGGCCGTAAATGTTACTACAATATTTCAGACTATTCTACGGAATGCAATGGTGTTTCCAAAAAAATGGCATATATGCCCGACTTCGTAAATGATACTAAAAAATGATTGAAATTCAATTCTATGGAGCACTCTACACTTATACGGTAAATGAAAGACAAACATTAGCCTCATCTAGAACACAATATCAATCAGCTACCAAACACAAAATACAAAAACATGATGCAGGTTAGGTGATAACAAAACAATCCCAAACGACAAAAAAATGAATAGACCTTTGCAGCAATGGCTCGTAAGTATTTGGCACGATGAGCTCCAGTAGCCGAAGACCATTCATTATCTCCCCTTCGGAGAAACGCTTTCCTGGCAGCTTCTACAGCAACATTAACATCCTCAGCAGTGGCAGCAGGAATATCACCTGCAAAACATTCATCACCAGAGAGATCAAATCCTCTTCTAAGCTTCAGAAAATCTAAGATCCCAATCATAACAATCAAAAAACACATAGACCTAATCAGTTGCTTTACACACATGTATCAACGATTTAAGTTGTAAAATTAGTTCAGGTGATTGATCAAGGCAAAAGGCACATGAGATAATCAACATTGAAACAAAAACAAAAAAGCTGAAGATAGCTAAAAAGTAGGAAATGATCGATGAGAAGATGATTGGATTGATTGAGACCTATAGTTTGTTCGGTAGAGGGATTGATGACAGGTAGGCGATTTCGCTTGACTGGCTCTTTCCATTCGCCGCCGATGAAGAGTTGGCGAGTTGGAATTGGTGTTGAGGAAGCCATTGTTGGTCTGCTCGAGCTATATGCTACCACTTTTTTCTCTACTGTGTATGACAGAGTGAGAAAGGATCTAGGAAAGTGGAAAGTAAATGGATATATACTATTACTTAAATTGAGATGAAATCGTGCACAATATTCAAAGTTCCACAATCCAAAAGATGAATCATATCACATGATTCATTTCAGGTTATTTTAACAACATAGATTAAAATTGTAAATTAGCTTATCATTATCACAAGTTCATTTTAAAATATTGACATTTATGAATTATGATTTGATGATGTAATCTACGTTTTGGACCATGTCTTTGTTAGATCCTAATGATGTTGGAGTAGAAGAAAAAAGAGATTCATAAAGAATTTTAAAAGCTTAATCTAATGATTATATATGTAAAATTTCATATTTCGTGGACTTCATTCTTAACTTCTTAAACTCTTTGTACTTTAAAAGTTTATATAAATTATGTTAAATTTTTATTAAATGTTAAGAAGGGTTATAATTATTTTTTGAAATACACATGTAAATATGTATCTATAAAATTTATACTTTTGCCCATATGGATGTTAAATGTGGCATGTCTTGTATAGTTATAATTGGTGACTAATTTAAAAGTTATATGTGTGTACATCAATCAAATAAATAAGACTTTAAATATTAATAATTAATCAATTTGAAGAATAAATATATCATCATGCAAACAGTAGTCACCGATAACTACTTGTATAATTGAACTTAACCCAATTAGTAATTTAGACATTGCCTATATTATTACACAGACACACATCCAAATCTGCTCAAACTTTATCGATCAACATCTTGAACTAGCAACCTCTTTGATGGTATTGTTGATACATTTCTAATACCTAATTTTGTAAGTTGGTGCATAGTGTTGACACATCACTCCGACTCCTAAGTTAAAAAAGAACACTAATTTCTCGAACCTACTAAGTTCTAGTATGTGTTGAGTGGTGAATCAGAAACTGTGTTGAGCGTTAATGAATTTGTAAATCTATGATTTTGGTGGTGCACTTAGACCGTCCATTGTTAGCAGTCGCGTAGCTGTTCCGGTAGCAACCGATTGAGTTACCGTTTTGGGGTTGGCCCCATTGGGGCCAGCCCAAAAAACGACTGGGACACGTGACACTTCTTTTTTATTATTTAAAAATTAATATGTTTAATAATAAAAAAAATACTCCAACGACTATAAACGGCCATATTTTTTGGGGATATATAAATAGAGGACCATCACACCTCCAAACACTCTTTCTTTCTCTCTATTAAACTCAAAACACTCTTTTAATCACTATCAAAAACCAAAATGAATCCTAATATCGTTGCTTGGTTGACGGACAAAGATCCGGCTGAAATCGAACAAATGTTGAGCAATATAGGCTACCACATTTCGGAATCATCCACCAATCCAAAACAACAACCCAAATAAACCATACAATCCATTCAACTCCCAAGATGCATTCCGTCTGGAAGGTTATAAGAGATCGCAGCAAACCGTCCCGGAGACACAACCTCCACAGGTGCAGCTGCCAGTTCGAGGAAAGGGGAAGATGATCGCATCGAAAGGGCAAAGGGAAAGCAAAGGCCGGGTCATCGAGGGGAAAGGGAAAGAACGTTCCCGAGGAGGAAGTGGGAGCGTAGCCTAGGAGACCGGTCTAAAGAAGTTCTCGGTTGCAGAGGACCTCGCTCTATCAACACGTTCATGGCGGTTAGTGTGATGATCCATGTGTAGGTAGGTATGAAAGTGTAGTATACGACGATTTTTACTCAGCACGTACTAGCTGTACGAGTCCAAGGAGTCCAGATACTCGATGTCTTTGAGAATGCTGAAACATATACAAGTTGAAGATTTCAAACTAATGCAACGTAAAATTTTAGAAACTAGAGAATTAGGGGTGGGTTGGGAGGCCCGCGCGAGAGAGTTCTGCAAAGTAAGCAGCGTCAACACCCGGCCAGCCTATAACCCCTCCAAAAATTACTGCACATAAATATGATAGTGCTGCGTCCAGTTCTCACTGTCCGCTTTGTTTTCCTTACTCATTAGTTTAAGGCAAATTCTCCAGTTGTACCTACTCTCTTATTTATTCACTCCTCACTCTACCAAATACATACTTACCGATATGGGACAAAACATAATTTTGGTGCAATAGGTTGTGAATTTTTCACGCATCTTGGATACATTGTATCTTGAACATCAGTAATCACTGTAGGGCATTGGTTATATCATCGTGTAGCTTGTGACATGAGCTTTTCAGTGATATGTTAGACTTGTGAAAAAAGAAGTATCGAGGCTTGGTATTATTGACTCAAAAGTAGTAGGATGAAGCGTGTCTAACGTATTGAGAAGAATGTTCACATCAGAGAAATTTGAGCATTTAGTCTTGGTTTTGGGCGTTCTTGATGTTGCTACGAAGCTTGTGAGAGGAACTTCGTAATGATATAATTGTTGTCACCTCTCCAGGATTGAAATCCATAGTTCCAAGCTAAATCAATCTGTAAATTTATTCGGTAAGTGATTTGAGTTTGTGTTTCTATTTTCCTTTCATCGAAAAATCAATATTGCAACAGGCGAACCTTAACAGGACACCAATTAAAGCTAACAACTTTAATTTGATTTTGTGTTTCTATTTTCCTTTATCCCCAATTTTGCAACGGGCGAACCTTAACAGGGCACCATAGCTAACAACTTTCTCGACTACTCGTCTTGTGTCTCAGCTCACTTGCAGTTATGCATAAATCAAACTACACCCTGCTGTTATATAATATGCAATGTTTCTGATTTTCATTCCAATAATTACTTGGTATTGCTTTCAAGCATTATCCAAAAAGGTACATGTGTACAGGGTTTTGACAATTACAAGAATGGTTCATTTGGCTCCGCAGTTCTCATCACAGCTAACTCTATAATAAGCTTACAATCATCAGAAGTACAGTTATCCATTGTTCGGAAAAAATGGAAAATAAGGGGACGTATTCACGACAAAATCATGTACTGGAAACTTGTTTGATCAGCTTCATTGTGCAGCTCCTGTTAATGGTAGCTTTGAACTGAAATCTTGGCTTGAGCACCTCCCTGAATGTATATAAAGCTGCACTCGGAACCAGGAGCCATTACTTTAATCCATTCTGGAAGTCCATAAAGGACGTTCCCTTGAAGTGGAGTCAGACCCCATACGGATCCTGATAGGTTTTGAACATGCAACTTCAATTCCGAAATGGGCTTCTGAGATACGTTCTTGATCACCACCTTGTGACGATAGTAAGTTACTTTCCCGATGGTCCATGTGTTAGTTATGCTGTGTAGAAATTCAACTGGTGTAGCTGCAAGAAGTAGTGAAACTCTCAGCATTAATACTACTAATTTCAATGTTTCATACAACTATACAAGTAGCAATTTAGAAGTTCACTTGTTATATAGCTCACCTGAATTTCGGGTAGGAGATGGTGTCTGTGGGGCATGGTAAGGACCAGAAGGTCTTGGTGATCCATGGCCATAAGAACCTGAAACCGAATAATTTGATCATGTATTGATCTTATACATCATAGCAGAATTAAACAGATAAAACTTGTGTGCAGCTTACCTGCAGAGTTTCCTGGGAGCGACTGCAATTTGCAGAAAAGTCCTACAAGAGGGGCAGTGCCAGATATTGTTGGCTCAGTTTGTTCATAATTCGACCTATCATCTGTAAATTCGTCTTTGTCATTTGGACCTCCAACAAGACCTCCATATAAAACATTTGGATTCGCCTCAGGACGTTTGTACCATGCCTCAAATCCTTCTGCACACCCAACAAAAGAACGGAGAAGAGAAATGGAGGCAATTGATGAACCTCGATGATGAACGTGCACTGGGTAGTTTTGCCCATATCCGATCATATAGCTCATAGACTTGGGATTCTTGCCAAGGATGTAATCAGCCTGCAAAGATTGATTTCACCAATTTAGACGAAAACACATTAGGAACTTAATCCCACAATAACTAAAAATTGCAGCTTGATTTTGCTACTAAGTATGAGTTTAAACCTGTGACTTTGCGAAATTGAGGAGATCTTGTGGTTGGAGTTGAGCATTTGGACATTTGACGACGCTCTTAGACTTGGAAAGATAATCAGAGTAAACAGAAAGGAGAAATGCGGCAGAGGAAGCATACTGCAAATTGTTCCAGTCATGTAGATAGAGAAGGCCACCTGTAGAAAGAGACGATCATCATTAAACCTTCCCATTCCTTTCCGAAACAGGATTGGAAAATCGAGGTTTTGTACTAACCAGGAGTCATGGGTGCATTATAACCATCATTCTTTTGCATACAAGCACAAGTGAAATAATCAGCTTTGGCTTTGTATTGTTGTAGCACGGATGTGTAAGCTCCACCGGCTCCATCCAGCAAAACCTTCACGAATATTTCTTCATCAGTTTGGTAACGTTAACAAAAAACTCATTGTTCAAGTGTAAGCACGAACATCTTTCAGATATACCAATGCAGTATGTGACTTACCTTGGAGAGAAGAATTTGAACACCAGCATACTTGTTGTCCCATGAAAACTCTTTCACTGCCCATCCAGTTCCTCCCAATGTGACACAGTTATCGACTACATATTTCAAGTAGTATTCTTCGTTTGTTGCACGGTAGAGCCATGTGGCAGCCCATAGCAGCTCATCCTATCGTACAAAATAAGAGCAAAACTTAAAATTTAACGAACAAAATAGTAAGACAAGAGGTAATACAATTCAAGAAGAAGAAAACATACCGAATAACCAGATGACTGGTAGAACTGCTTGGAAGATTCAATTGAATCATCAAATTCCCCCCTGAATCTATCCGCAAATGAAAACAGCTGCAAGGACAGATAAGTTAGAATGATCATTTCATACGAAAACATGCATATTAGCATTACTTTTACATTGCAGAATTGATGCTATTTCCTAACCTGTTTTGCGTGCACCAATAGAAGACTAGAGTAAGCAGAGTTGTAAGGCTTGAAAGCAAGAGAAGCTGCTGCCAAGGCTGCAGCTGTTTCTCCAGCTAGGTCCGATCCCGGATTTTCATAGTCTAGCTTGTATGCTGTCCTTGACGTTGTCATGTCCTCAGCTCGTTCCCAACAGTAGTGATCAGTCGCTCCATCTCCAACCTAAATGTCCCCATCATAAAAAACCATGAAGGAAATGAAATAAAAGAAAATTTATTTAGGTGTGCCTATAATGTTGACTCATAGATATTGAACAAGTCATTCATATTATATCATATATTGTTCAACAAACACTTGAACTTGATTTCCCTAAAAACCACCATGTTTCTTGTTAAGTATGAGTAGGAGAGAAATTAAACACATTGGTGTATTAAGGAACTTATGTTCCAAAAAAACTGGTGAATGTGTACCTGTCCATAAAGAACATTTGGTTGAGGATGTGCTTTGATGATGTAATCAGTCCCCCATTTGATGGCATCCAAAGTGTGTCCCATTTGACCCTGGCTCACCAACTCCCTACTGAAATCGACTGCGGCCCACGACAGCATTGTCATCGTATACGCCATTGGCATCCCGAATTTCACATGGTCCCCTGCATCATAGTATCCTCCTACCAAGTTCACCTGTTCATGCAACCATAGAGAACATATTGTAACTTCTAAAATATCCCACATCACTTGTAATGAAGTAAAAAACAAAAAAGATCCGTACCCCTTGTTCATAACCATCATGGAGTCCAGAGTCTCCGCGCCATTTAACACGTTGGTTAACAGGCAGTTTACCGGACCTTTGTGCCTCGAAGAACAACAAGCTCTTCTCGAGGGCTTCACTGTAGTTGAACGCGGAAACTAAGGCTGCTTCTAATGCAATGAAGCCGACTAATAAGCATAGAATGGCATTGCGTGATGATGAAGCTGAAGGCGCCATTTCTTGGTGCTGTGTGTCAATGGAAGTTAGAAGGTTTGAGAGAAGGCTGCTTGGTTATTTGAAGCATTTCCAAAAGCTCCATATTTATAGGACTTGTTATGAAGATGATGGAAATAATTGGTTTGGTAGAGAAGATTGTAATTAGTGGGAGAAGAGCAATAGGCTAAGTTTGTGCCTCCACGTTGATGATAATTGGCAAATGATTAATTGAATTTGACATTCACCGTATTAGATTAGATTGAGCTCTCCACGTTGTGATAATTCAACGTTACAATATTTATCTATGCTTTCAACTTAATGTTATGGTCTTATGGATTATGCATGCTTATTGGGCTTGATTGTGTGCTGGTCGCTCATGTTAAGCCCAGTTTATTGTAATTTTCAAGCCCAGATCACATTTTCGAGAATTGATATTACTATAACGGGTCTAAATTCCAGCATGAATACTCGCAATTAAATTTTCTTTTTTAAAACGATTAAAGATGACTCGAACCCCTAACTTATTGGTTAGAGGGAAAGTGACTTATCAACTGAGCATCATTTTGTTGTTGCTCGGAATTAAACATTGAATTAAATTTAACCAAAAACGTGCTTGAATTAAACTAAACACGGTGCTAATTTATACCTAACTTTAATAATATTTACCGACTCCGTCCCGTTTGAAGCTACTCATTTCATTTTTATTAACTCTTAATCCCATTATATATTCAATATATTCCATTTTTAACTTTCATCAAAATCAATAAAAAAATAAAATCAACCAGAAATCATTATTTTAATCAACAATATGTAATCTACTACATTTTCTCACTTCTATAGTTATACTCACTCAAAAGTAAATAAAATACTTCTAACGGGACGGATGACGGATGAAGTATATCACTAAATCCTATCAAAATCACAATACAATAATACCAATACATAAATCTTCAAAGCTCTTATAATTCATTCATGCGTTTTTAGTTTAATGGGGGTACCAAAGACCCGGATAAATTACATAGAAACACTTGAAGATCAGATGAGTACTGACAGAGTTCTAAGCCAATACATAGCAATGTGCAGTTTTATCCTTGCTAGGTCATTGTGTACATAAAAAGTCACTCCAAACAATCATCCCAAATTCCAATCAACAAAGAATTCCTAGGGAACAAGAGATGTGGATTGGATAAAACTAGCTTGTAACTTGCTAGTTGCTACTGCTATATTTTGACCACTACGTATTGATTTGCCTCTCGATAGATAAAAAAAGTACTTGCAACTCCTCGCGTTAAGTTAGTAATCAATCATAAATTCGTTGAACAAGGCGAATGTATGTCACATTAACTATTAAAAGGTCTAGTTTACGCAGGAACCTACCTGGCCCCAAAACATAAAGTAGGAATGTGACTCAGCAGCCATCAAAACCTCAGTAACACCAAAATGAAGCAGCAGGAGTCTCCGGTTAGCAGTTTTTGCGATACTTTTGGTACGTCTCAGAAAAAAAAGGGAATACTAAAACTATAGCAAGTAAAAAGTTGTACAGATTCAAGTTAGAGATGTTTTTTACTGTACAATAACTGTCACAGCTCTCAGATTTCAAAACGTGATTGAGCAGGCTAACTTTGGTAAGCCTTAGAGATGGCAAACATCATAGAAAGTGCATCTAGAATTCTTATGGTAGCAGTAGTAGACTTGTAAACAAAATTTCAGAACTTACACTTGCGAAAACAAAAAATTTGCAAGTGGTCGAACCTGATAGGAGACATGAAAGCCAATTGAAGAACATAAACTTGGCAGAACATAGTGAAAATTAATATAGGAATAAGACTTGTCATCCACTCTCCATACTTAACAACTAACAAATGATGGGAAAATGGAATAGCTTTATGAACAAGTTGCATCATCGTAACAAATGTCACGGTCCACATTTTTACATCAATTATTTGCAGGCATGTTCCCTCTCCCACTTTTGGCAACCAAACTTTTTAGGTATAAAGCTAATGTTGGCCCTGTTTTGCACATACATTTCACGGGGTTACTAGTTTCTACCATGGTACAATTCCATACATGAATTGCATGAAAATTGCACAACCAGTTTCTGTGTTTGGAAGCCGATAGGTTTCTAAAACTGTCCATTACTTTAGATATGGGGACAGACCGTATCCGTGGATCTTGGTCAAGAATCATGCCATGCATGTTCTAGCCCTCACTAATCATCAGCAATTATGCCATGCCCATAACTTACACTCTCTGTTACACGTGTTTAAATCTAAATTGACGTTCCAATACCTCTGTTAAGGGTTCAAGTAATCCTTAACGGTCAGCATAGTTCATCTGACAATCAAAACCACTAGTTAGTGGTTCCCGAACTAGCCATAAGTCATCAAGGATATAACTCAGCTTCCCTATGGAGTCGAGGATCAATAGTGTTGCAACATACTGTAGAAATCTAACACCAGAAACAAAAGCGCAAAGGACACTCCCAGGGAAAGAGAGAGAAGATTCTATTGAAGATCAAAACCTGGTGGAGAAGAGACGAAATAACCTAATGTATAGCAAATAAAAAATTACGCGTCATAATGTGTTAATGGCTAGTGATAATGTCAGACCAGAAGTTATTAATGCTAACTTAATTTGCCTTCCGACAATAATTTTTTGCTCTGGCATTATCGCTAGTCATGTTGAATACGTCATTTATCAATATAGCATGACGGTGTTTACTGAATCCAAAAGTGTTGCTTACGCAATTAAAAAAAAAAGATAAATGGATTATCTAGGTACCTATAACAAGATGCATGATGGGCCATTAATCAGAGCACTTAATGTTTCCACTAGCTTATGTTTCAGCTCCAAGCTCATTTTATATATGCATTTTCCTCCTCATTCCATGCACTCAACTTCATAAAATGAGCCCATGTAATCAGACTTGTAGTGCGAGCAATGGTTCGCACTCATTTCCCAACAGCCTATGTCTAACACAAGCAACTTTTGAAACTATCCAACCTAGCCTTCCTTCAGTTCCTTCACTATCAACATTGCCTCTCCATCTCTTTGATGCTAACCACCGATGCCTGGCCACTCTCAAGAGCCAAAACTCCTACACATCATCACTAGTTCTTGCTGGAAATGTTCTGTTCACTGGCTCTTCTAATAAAGAAATTCGACTATGGGACCATAATATGACTCCCAGACCTATCCAGAACCATGCAAGTCAATGTGAAAGCAACATGATAGTGGCGGGAAAGGGTGCGGTAAAGGCCATTGTAGTGTCAACCGACAGAATCTTCACTGCTCATCAAGACCAGAAAATACGAGTCTGGAAAATTGATAATGTCAACGAATGTCAGCATAAATTTACCAAGTTAGCCACACTTCCCACTCTAAGTGACCGTGCCTGCAAGTTTTTGGTGCCCAATAACCAAATTCATATCCGGAGGCACAAGAAGTGTACATGGGTTCACCATGTCGACACAGTTTCAGCACTTGCCTTGTCAACTGACGAGTCCCTGCTTTATTCGGTTTCTTGGGATCGGACTCTTAAAATCTGGAGTGCAACAGATTTCAGGTGCCTTGAATCTATAGCTAATGCACATGACGATGCAATAAATGACATCACAATATCCACTGATGACTACATATACACTGGATCGTCAGACAAAAAAGTGAAAGTGTGGAAGCAGCAGCCAGGTGAAAAGAAGCATTTGCTAGTGGATACGCTGGAGAAACACAATCATGGGGTAAATGCACTAAGACTAAGCACAGATGGAGGTGTCATGTATTCTGGTGATTGTGATGGATCAATACTGGTTTGGATGAAGGTCCCAAATGGTGAGAGCATGGTGGTGGTGGGGGCTCTAAGGGGGCACACCAAATCCATATTGTGTTTAGCAGTTGGGCCAGATATTTTGTGTAGTGGTTCAGCTGATAATACTGTGAGAGTTTGGAGATGGGTAGGAAATACGTTTTCTTGTTTAGCAGTTCTTGAAGGGCATACAGGGCCTGTCAAGTGTATTACCCTGGCACCAGATTCAACTTCCAGTCCATCAAATACTATATCGGCTTATATCATATATAGTGCTAGTCTGGATCGTGACATGAAGGTCTGGCAGATTTTCCTACCCAGGGCCTTCACAATCTCACATGACAGTGGCATGTGAAATGCCAACTGACAAAGTTCAATTGCATGAAATTTTTTCTTATGATATGAGAGAAGTGTAATAATGGGTTCTCGGTTGGTTTGATGCTTCTAATTTTGCAGGATTACTGCTAGTTATGGATTGGTTGGTGTGATAGAAACTCCAATCCATTCATTGAGAACTAATTTATCAAAAGTAGATCCTCTCCATCTACCATTTCTTCCCTCTTTATGAGATGCTAATTCTAATCTATCACTATAAAACTTGTCAAAAACAATATTTTAAAAGAAGTTAAGCAGGATCGATGACTCTAAAACATATGAAGCCTGATGATTGGATAATAATGGTTAGTTTATGTTCCCATAAAATTGATGGTGAAATAGGTATATAATACTGAAACAAGAAGATGTTCACTGGGGTAGAGATCTACAAAGCACAGAAATGGATATTTGCTATGATAATGCTCCAAAACACATACATCCACCAACTTCCTTCACTAAAATCACTACAAGAATGTAGCCAATTAGCGACGCATCCGTCGCTAAATAGTGACAACTCGCTACACTTATCGACAAATTGCTACACTTGCCAATTGCCAGGTTTAACTTGATTTGTTGTCATAAAGTTGTTCTCACGCCTTAAGAATAAAATAGGTAACCTTTAAGAACTACAAAAATTAGGCAAGCGCGAACCTACAGAGTCCCGCAGAAAGCAATAAAGTAAGCAGTACTTAGTAGAGTGGTCCGAAAATGATAGGGCAAGTAAAAGAAAGAAAGGAAAAAATCTAGTAGGGTTTATATATCCATACCAGATCAGTATCACTGCTGTATCATAATATTTACAACGAAAAACAAAACAGAAACAAGGCAAAGTGTTGTTATTTCCTTTCCTGGGGTGTCTCCATATTTAATACATTTCCTGCACATGAAAGCCAGGAACCCTGGTGTTTCCGTGCTTCATGTGTAGAAATAAATTTGGTAATTAGTACTACAGTATAGTGCAGGAATAGTGTGTACATATATCACCATGTAAGTCAAGGTTAGTCAAATGGCCACTACTACGTTTTACAGGAACAGGAGTAACTAGCCACCGACGTTTCTTAAATTGACAGAGTAAGACACATAACATGGTCCACGAAGCATGAACAACTATTATAGTTGCATAATATGGACATGGACAGGTGAGAAGGAAGACTCTTGTATAATGGATTTTACATGCGGAATGAACTCATGGGGTTACAGTCATGAATTGCATCAACACTTCAAAGAAAGTATACAAACAAGAAAAGTACTCTGTCAGAAGACCCGAAACAACCTTTTTTTGTTTTCATCTAATTAAACGCTAAACCTACTTTATTCTATTTCTTTAAAATGTATAAGCCAAACACGATAATAGTTTATTTTATAAAAATGCACGTCATATTATACATTCTGCAAATAGAAGACTAGTGACAATGCTCACAAAATGATAATAATAGATTAATGAAATTGCACAGATGAGACGATAGGAAAATGTATTATAAGCAGATCGGTTTGTTTAAGAGTCAAAATCAGATCAAAACTCAGCAAATTATGGATCATCTGAACATACATAGCAAACAAAGGTTTGCTATTTAATGTACAACAGAAATGTAACTTGTGAAAACAAACTAACCGTTCATCTATCTATAGTGGCACCTTTGATGGAGTACCTGGTTCACGAGGATATCTTCTCGGGGTGGGACCATTTTTATGACATACTATTGCAGTTCGTTGTCCATATTTACTGTATGATTCCACTGGACGAAGCAGAGACCAGTATTAGTAATCTACATAAGTTTTCGACTCTTCCTTGCATAAATAGCTTAGATTGGTGTGGAAATTTCAAGTCAGCAATATGCCATATGGCTGACCATTTTTTTTAATTAAATACGGTGAAGAAGAGCATAATGAGGATCCCAAAGACTAATTGGCTGTTCTAAGAGAACAGAAACTTTTTATGATCGATCAAACTTATGTCTGAGTTGATGCTTATGTCAAATGAAACAGCATATGATTGAAAATATGGTTTAGGTGACAATGGAAAGAGGTTTTGAGTATATCCAACAAGCAACACTAAAAATATATTAATATGAACCAACGACAGACTGCTTGTATCAAACAACTAACTGATGGCCATGCATAAGAAGTACTAGACAACATTAGATCAAAGGAGACATACCAAAACATGTTTGCAATAGAGATGCACCCATCAACCGGATAGCCCTGTCAGCTCTTGATACTTCCTCCTGGCATGAATGCAAGATGTCAGTAAGGATACATATGTGGAATAAAAAAATTGCAGAACAAAGCTACATAATTATATGATACAATTAGCTGCATGCATGTACTTAGCAACAATCTACCAACACAGTAGGCATACATCAGCAACAATATCACACAAGGTGTAGGAAATGTAAGACTTAACAACTCTTCTAAAGGTTTACTTCGTAGATGCATACCTCAGGATCATGACCCTTCGCCGCTACAAACAAACCGCCAACACGAACTAGAGGAAGACAGTACTCAGCTATATGCAAAAGATATTAAACTGTCAAGCATTACTACTGCCAAACTGAAGCACTTCGTGAGAAAGAATCAATCACTTATATTACCCAAAACTCTCGTTTCTGCAACTGCTCGAGCAACTGCGATGTCAAAACCCTCTCTGAAGTCACGATTTTGCCCTACAACCTGCAATATAGTGGTTAGTGTTTAAAATATTTCCATTTTAAGGGCAAAAGAAGTAGAAAATAAATTTTTAGAAAAGGGAAAAATTGAGTGCAGCATAAACTATAATATAAAGATATTATTTTAATCATCCAAAAGGCAAGAACTTGTCCAAACATCTATTAAAAGTAAACAAGTCCTACGAGGAGATAAATTTACTAAGAGAACAGCACATACGGCTGTTTCATAAAAGATAACAGGCTGGCATGCAGATATATGAACCAAAAATATATTAAACTATGTGACAGGGATGTATTTTCTCCACATATTTTGTTTTCAACTCAATCTTAAATTGACATAGAAGTTTAGCATACAACAAGCATGACAAAGAAATAATCAATTCCACATAACTCCGTCACTCGTTGAATATTCAATATTACCCATATGTAAGAAGCATTGGAGGATCTGCACCATAGTTATATTAACCAATACATACGTATAATCATCACTGCAACATTATTAAGAAATTGAAAGGACATAGCTAACATTTTAGTGAATCAAACTTGTTTACCACCAATTACCATGTTCTCAGGAAATATGATAAAATTGGCAAAGATTTTATGCTTTATATAAGTCGTACGTCCCAGAGTTTTGTGGATATCAGCATATTTTATTATATGTTGTAGTTGTGACTTCATGTTTCAGGTAGAAACATACTTTGCACATCATGAGAACACTAACACTTTAAAAGCTTTTTTACGCAAGGGACAATGAGTTACCTATCAACAGAGTGTACTTTGCACTTGCAGTCATGTACAAATACTAGTCTCACAAGTCATAAGTTCACAATTGCTATCCACCAAGTAGAGTAAAGAAATGTTAAAATTCAATGCCTCAAATAGGGACTAAGATGCTGAATTGATTTTTACACGGTCCTTCACGCACTGCTGTGAAATCTTATATTGACAAATCTATGGTTGGATATTTTAAAGATTGAAGCTTTGCAAGCATGAACTACAAAATCAATTTAAACGGCAAACAATCGGATCAAGTGATGAGCAACTATATAAAGCCGAGTACATGATTAAGCCCTCATAGTTCTGCAGAGAGTAATTGGACTTATAAAGTGAACTACAAGCCGGAAGCGCAAGAAATGCAATACAAACAGATCACATTTCGATATGGGGCTCAGTACCTCAGCTCTATCTCGAATAACTTGCACGTTCTGCAGCCCAACAAGGTCAATGACATGTTCCAGAAAATTACATTTCTTATTCGTCGCCTCTAGCAGAGTCACTTTCCAACCTGAATCATAAAATTCGATCAGAGCAAATAACAACAAATACAGTAGCAATATGATGAGAAACTCATTAGTATTACTGGGGCAGGCAATCGCGAGAATAATTCCAGGAAGCCCTGCACCACTTCCTACATCAACAACACACAAATTTTCAAAAGAACTCCCACTATTCGACAGATACAAGTCGCGGATTGGATTCACTATCGCCAATGAATCCTCAACATGCCGTTTCATCACCTCATTCTCCTCTTTCTCTGCCGTCAGGTTCATTTTCTGCATATCCAGATAGTTAAGAAGAAAAATCAACAACAGGTTAACACCTCGACAGTAGATAAGTGTTCAGTTGCGTGCATAACCTGGTTCCATTCGACAAGGGAGCCTATATACTGACGCGTCTGGAGTTGCTGGGCGGAGGTTAAGGTTTGAAAGTGCGGGGCATTGACGTCGGAGGCGAATGCGGAGGAGTTAGAGGTGGCGGCGGTTCTTGTGGCGGAAGTATGGTTGAATTTGAGGAGCGATGGTGGGACTACCGGAAGGTGTTTGGTGAAATTCCCCAATGAGAGTGAAGCGTAATGAGTAGCGACTCGTGTGCTTATGTTTAGGAACATGATGTATTTGCGCCAGACTAGTGCCAGATGGTTGTAAGTTGTAACTTGTAATTTATAGGGTCCTAATTTAGAACTACATCGGACATAAATAAGATGGTCAAGTGGCAACGTCTAATGAAGCTAAATGAAATTAATGGAGAATTGTGTGAAACCTTTTATCGATTTAATGTAAATCGTATCTCAAACAGATACACATTTTATAAATGATTTTGTTTAATTTTATTACGTTTATAGAAATTTCATTCGGTATAATCTATATTGTCTAATTTCTTCATTATATTATCTAATTTCCACATTATATTGTCTAGTTTATAAAAGAAATTCTCTAGTTTTTACAAAATATTAAATTTACATTGTTGTTTAGTTTTTTACATTATATTGTATAGTTTTTTATTAACTTGTTTTTAATGAATCCGGGTTAAAAGATTCACAAAAAATTATCATCTTTATGAAAAGAAGGTATAATTCTCTAATTTTACCATTTGAATAAGACTTTTGGGACTCTCCAAAATGTAGGTATCTCACAAGACGGACTCTTCTAAAAAACAGGCTTTTAGATAAAGACATATACACATAGGTTTCTAATCAAATTAACTAACCACAAGCAAAAAGAAGTTACTATAATCCACTTAACCATCATGGGCCAGCAAGGTGGATATACAAAAATAGATCGTATATAACGATATAACCCGAATCAGCGTCACTATAACGCCACATTCTCACGAGAACCTTCGGCTCATCTTTCTCTCTTCACAAATTTCTTTCCCAACCAAAGGCCATTAACGTTGATAATAAAGGTGTTTTCTGATTAAAAATCGTCGACTACGTATAGAAACAATCAGCTGATTACATACATTGTTGAATTCTGCCAAAAAATGAGAACGAAATTAAGGTTTCCTCTGATTTCTAACTCTTTTCATCGGTTTTTCATTGATAGTTGATTGTTGATTGTAGTTAACGTTCATCGTTATTCTGTTACACCGATAGTTGATTGTTGTTTAAGTTAATTATAGAGATTTTTTATTTAAGATCTGACTTCAAAATATGAACTCAAATATGGAAAGAAAAAAAGAGAGTATAAAACGTTTCTATGTTCATTCTTGTATATGCTATGTTCTCAAAAATAATACCCATGTTTTCATTCAAAATCTGATAGTCGTTTTGTGCTCTGTTTTACTACACATTATATTACATTATGTTTTCTACTTAATTTTTCTATGTTCTCACACATATGTACTATCATCTCACCTATATATCATATGTTCTTAATAATATCTAAAATATTTACTTTGAAGATAATATTCATTAATTTTGTTGATGTTTATTCATTAACATGGTGTAATCATGCTTCAATGAGCATTTGACGGTGTTTTAAATTAAATCAAATTAAATTTAAAAAAAATGTATACATCGTTTCTAGATTATTTCCTATATTTGATATATATTCTCAAGAATATTACCTATATTCTCTGAAATATGTTATATGTTTTCATTCAAAATCTTATAGTCGTTTTGTGCTATGTTTTCGACAATGTTATGTATAATCTTAGTGTTTTACTGTATTTTATATGTTGTTACGTATATGTATTATCTTCTCACTAGTATGTCATATGATCTTAACAATATCTATTATGATTGTTCTGAAATAATTGTTCATTGATGTTATTTTTGCATGCATAAGGTTACAAAGTCCTCAACTTAAGGAGGAGAATGATGATGAGGAGTTATTCAAGTAACATATTCAAAACTATCATTAATGTGTTGAGTAAGTTATACTGCAAATTAAGAAGTTGATGAAAATATAAAGGAAATGGAGTCAAGAGCATTGATGAAGAAGAAAAATGTATGTTTAGTGAAATCCTCCCAATGAACAAAAGAGATGATGACATGAAGTTGATAGCGTTTTCTTTTTACAAGCGTATGAATAGTTGTACATCATATAATTGAATGATACATGTTCCATCTCGAATAAAATCTTGTTTTTTACGTGATTTTATATGTTGTAAGTGATCTATGATAGCAAACAAAACACTAAAATTTCAACTAAAACACTGTGATCTCAAACTAAAACACTATGATATTAAACCAAAAACTATGATCTCAATTATCAACTAAAAATACACTATGTTATCAGACTAAACAGACTATGATCTCAACTAAAAATAGTATGATGTAAAAAAAAACACTATGATCTTAGATTGGAGAATTATGTTATGACTCAAAAAACTATGATATCAACAAAAATCACATTATGATCTCAACTAAAAATACACTATGTTATTAGACTAAAACAGACTATGATCTCAACTAAAAATAGTATAATGTCAACACAAAACACTATGATCTTAGACTAAAAAATTATATTATCACCTCAAAAAACTATAATATCAACTAAAATCACACTATGTTATCAACTAAAACAAACTATGATCTCAATTAAAAGCGCTATGATATCAAAACAAAACACTATAATATCAGACTAAAAAAGTATTATATCAGCTCAAAAAACTAGAATATCAAATCAATCACTATGATCTCAACTAAAACAGTATATATAATGTCTAACACAAAAAACTATGATTTCAGACGAAACTCTTATAAACTCAACTCAAAAAATTATGATATCAAGTCGCGAGAGCACCTGCGAGAGGATCCGCGAAAAAATAATATTGACCCAGATCTGTGATAAGATCAGTAAAAAACACATGTTTAAAGTCAAAATGTAAAATGATCATGTTTCTAGTTAAATTAACTAAATACCGTATCTTATCATATTTTGTGTTGAAGTTAATATTAATGTCATGTAATGCAATTTATACCGAACTCTCAAAAAGAAAACTATATAACTACATTATCGGTTCTAATTTCAATGTCTCGGTCATTTTTATAATTTTATTCAACATATTTTGTGAGTTATATAATTTTTTCACGTATATTTATTCAGATTAATTATTTATATATATAATAGTTTAAAATTCGTTTCCAAGCAAACTGACAAAAAGTTGAGGGACTGGAGGAGGATATGGGAATTATTAGAAAACAATCATTCAATCGGGTTTATCATAGGGGATCAAGTTGTGACAAGGTGATGGTATTCAACTTTTGGCTCATGGAGTTTCACTCGTTGATTTGTAGTTAAGCTATCTGGGTATTAGTATTAAACGCATGACTTGCTTATATAACCTTTTTCAATACATTCAACTGTGAATATATTATAGATTTGTATGCATGTTTGTACAGTGTTGGTTTTATATTTGTGACCAGTTAACAATTTACAGTAGCTGCTAAAGTTGTGCTCGACATTAGCTCTGACTTTATTGACGAATAGTTCAAGCATGGTTTACCTTAATCTTACAAATTCCCAATCAACACTACTATCAATATATTGTACTCCTATATCGCTATTGTGACATATCATTACATGATTTGCGGTACCCCTCTCTTAGACCACTTTACTTCCGGCCGACCAAAATGGCAGGTCGAAGGAGCTCCAATGAAACCCCTTCGACTGGTCGTCTGGTCGGCTAGCTCTTAAAGTAGTCGAGTATCAGCTATTTCAATGGACCAACGGCCATATGGTCATTTTTTATTTATTTTTTTAATTGTTTTTATTATATCAGAATTAAATTAAAAAAGAAAAAATTCTCCAACGGTTATATTTTTTCAAACTCTATAAATACACCTCACTTTCACTTCATTTCACCACATTTCATTTTCCCCTTTTCATCTACTTTTTAAACTCAAAACGCTAAAATTTCTACTTCCCAACTCCCAACATTTGAACTTCACCCCAAACATTCCGCAATTGAACACTCCACCGAATTATCAAGATCATACAATATATCAATTCTTGATGATGAATGGTTGTCGGATTGAATACCGACATTCTTAAACAAATACCGTCCTCAACTCCACTGTCTGATTCCATCTTAATAAATTCTAAAACTTATTTTAAAGATGCAATTTGATTAATTTCAACTTTCAATTACTTTTAGAATATGTTAAACATGTTATAAAAAATAATTAAAAAATAATAAAAATATAAAACAACACTATTTATGGTCATCCGGATGACCTATTGAACATGATTTTCGACTGCAGTGGTTATTATAGTGGTAATCGTCAATGACTGCAACTATTCACGGTCATCCACTTGACTCATTGAAAGTGATCTTGGAATGTTGGAATAAAGTATTTCCTCACAATATTGTATTTTAAAAACATATAACTTTTAATTTTGAACATTAATCTTGTCTTTTGGTACTTCTTCGATATCAACATGAAATGGCATGACGAGATTGTGGTCAGTACATTTATGTGTTTGGAGCCGAGAATGAACGACAATGATGTATTGATGTTTGTATAGCAAGTTGAAAAGAGTATTTCAATGTGAATTAGAATATGTCAACAACTTTCATAATTGTATTCGCACTTCTAATCATAAATAACAATAGTAAGAGATCAGTTTTCAATGAAAAGTGAATAACAGTTAATGTTAAAGCATCCCTATCAAATTATATATATCATGAGATTAACTTTACATTTACTATTATTCTAACTCTTACATACAAAATCAAATAAAAATTTTCGCGAGTCTTAGAGACTGTTGGGATAAAATTTGAGTCGCCTTATCTCAAGTGAAATTGAATTTTTTATACAAAAAATTCGATTTAAGTGGAGAGTTGGCCGCTTGAACAGTATAACAAACATCCCTTGTTGTCTTAAATATTGTGGAACTGGTTGTACACCATACCCCTTTAATATGAACTCTACTTTATTTTTCATGGTGGTTACCCCTTTTTATAAGCATTTGATTTTGTGGTTCAAGTGCTAACCAATTGTTAGACGTTACTCACCAACATACTTTCAACTTTCAGTTACCTGAATTAGCATATGCTCAACCAACACTATGGCACCTTTTCAATCTTTCCTAAAAGACTGCCCCCGTATATAGTGTTGTTAAATGGTCTTAGTCAAATACTCGTACTTTAAAAACTAATTAACTTTTTAATATTACATTAGAAATTTTCTAATATATAAATAAATAAATAAATTATACCACTAACTAAATTTCTTATTATAAATCTTTCTTACTTCATTATTATTTTATTAAATTTCTCTTTTACTTTATTACCACCCACTTATAACTTTACAAACGTAATATTTCATGCAAATAATTATTTTATTATTTTTAATATTAAATAAAATAAAGTTTTAAAAAGTTGGTACCGGAACCGAGGAGTAATTGATATTTTCTCCGAAATATTGAATTCACTAGAAACAAAACTGTTGTGGATAGTTTTTTTCTTCAGTCTGGTGGTTTCCCAACTCCCAAGTTCTAAATTTAATGATTATTCTAAAGTTGTGTTGGTAAAGTCTGCATTTATAATTACCACAATTGAACAAGTTGGAGCTTACTTAACCCAATGGTTAAGCCCAAAGGTCAGCATCGTAATTAATCACCCAACCCTAGAACTTATCACCTCACACGAATTTTACACCTATATAATTCCCTCCTAAAATTGTCCCTTCGACCAAAATTTATTAAACTAAATTAAATTGAATTGTACTGAAATAAATATATAAATTATAACTACATCGATCTGAACTGAACTGAACTAGACAAAACTAAAATAATTTTCAAGAGAATACCGCATAAACATATTGTTAATTCAATATATTTTAAATAAAGAATGAATATAGTAAAAGATATAAAAATAAAATAGAAAAGTAAATAAATTATCATAGAGTGTGAAAGTTGATGAACGAAATAGTATTATTATGATGATAATATAAATTCAAATTAGAGGTTTAAGTTTAGAAATAACTGAGAAATTGATTTCGGAAGGTAGGGAGTTACTTTTTTTGTTCCACCATTCGGAATTAGCTTCACACCTTACCTTTTATCAGCCATATATGTCCAACTTTAAAAATAAATCTTCAACGATACATTTAGTTATACTAGTGAAACTTTATAATGTATATAGCACATCCAGTGTTGGTCATTCAAATATGAGAATAATGTGCTACCGAAACTTGCGGGGTGTTTTGGTTCCGTATTTGAATTTGAGTTTTTTCAACTTGAATTTGATCAATTTTTTTCTTTTGGTATTTGACTCTCAATTTAAATATTATCAAAACATATAAATATAAAATTTAACACCAACCATAAATCTCGCTCCAATTTAATTAATATTCCTCCTGTCCCTCTAAAAGTGAAACAACTTTTCGTTTTAGTCATTCCACCAAAGTGAAACTATTTTTCATTTATGACAATAACTTACACAATACAACTCATTTTTTAATCACACATTGTTGGACCCATGAGTATTTTTTTAAGTTAATTCATATCTCAAATTCATCATCAACCACATACTTTCACGGGATCATATATTTTTCGTAAAAAATATTTAAAATCAAATTGTTTTACTTTTAGAGGGATATATGGAATATTTATCAATTCACAATTCAATCAAAACTTAGTATGAAATATGTTGAGCTTTTATGGTGTTTACAATTTTATTTTAGTTCGTATTTACAATATATTTACATACTCTAACAAATCAAAAATGAAAAATGTAAAATTTCATTAATTGCTTGGAATACAAAGTAAATGGAGAAAACTTAAATTTTTATATAAAATATTTAATTTCAATTGAAATTTTCAAATTCAAATTGTATCACAAATAGTCATTGTGGCATCGTCAATTAAAATCAAAATTAGAAAGTGTACATCACCAAAACTGAACATCAAAACTGATTTGTCGCTTTAGACTGTCTCCAATGGAGACGTCGCGGGCGTGCGTTGTGGCGCACAACGCGTCGCGGCATCTCCAATGGCGCAGTGATGACGCGCCATTAAGCGCGTCGCCAACTGCTGGTGTGCGCATGCAACATATGCCACTTGGCGCACGCTGGTGGTTTCTTTTCTTTTTTTTTTCGATTTATGTCCGTTAAAAAACGGTAATATCTTCGAAAATATAAAATAAAATAATAAATAAAAATCACCAACGACTATACTTTTTCGAGATCTATAAAATGAGACCAATCTACTTTTCGGATCATCCCATCTCCAACTCCTCTTCCCTCTTAATTAAACTTAAAAAAGTTTATTTCCCTCAAAACACCCTATCACTTCAATTTTCCGGCGAGATGGACGCGGAGTATTTTCGGTGGTTGAAAATCAACAAGCATGACAAATACCATGAGTACATGCAAGCTCATTTTGAAAACACATCTTCCTAACCCCAACAAAGTCACGTTCGACCTTTGTTCTAAAGCTCCTACCAAGATCCCTACACTTAAAATTATCAATCTCCAACCTCCCAAACACCAATGTTCTCACAAATATTGGAATAAGAGGTTGTTCTTGAAACGCAACCGGAAAAAACAACCGATTCGGAGGCGTGGAAAAGCGTAAGCCACCGGAGGAACGACAACAAACACAACAACCGTACGGAACAACCCAACAACGAGAGTGAGGATTGGGCTCTCATCTTAGCCTACATGGAAGTTAGTCAAAATGTTATTGTTGGAACGGATTAGAAGTACTGTAAATTGTTCCGTCTCGTTGCGGAGAAGTATGAGGATATCAAGAGGATAAGAATGATGATCGGGATGGATAAATTCCGTTCTTATGATTCGCTTCGTGGAAGATGGGGGCGGTTAAGAGATGACATAAATCATTGGTTGACTTGTGTCGAGTTTGCTACAGTTATTGTCGACAATCGGAGTGGCTACAATGAGTTCGATGTGATCGAAACTGCCCAAAAAAATTACAGAGAGAAATCAAAGGGCCACATCTCATTTACAACGTTCAAACAGTGGGATGCTATGAAATCATACCTAGAGTGGGAACCCAAGATGAACTTGGAGAAAACCATGAAGAAGTTCGTACTACCTTGGGAGGCTGAGATTCAGGGTGACGATGTTGATGTAGGTGATCAACCAATGGAATCGGCAGGTGGTAGTAGTGGAGTAAGCGAAACCGGGGTTATGAAAGTGCGACAAGTATCAAACGGCCTATTGATCGTGACAAGGCTAAGAAGTTGGCTAAGAATGCTAGTTCAGCTAACACATCATTGGATGTAATGGACGAGGGAATTACTAACTTTAATGATAATTATCCCCAATTCTTTGAAATGGAAAAACAAAAGTTGGACCTTGCTCGCGAAAAGGAGGAGCGTAAGTCAAAGGCCAAGATGATGGACACGTATTTGGCCCTTGTGGGAAACTACGACAACTTGTCCGACGATGCTAAAGCACACTTGAAAGCACTAGGCAAACAACTGTTTGGATCGGAGTAATGGCTAAGGATCGGAGTGTGACTTGTTTGTTTTTACTTTCAGAAGTGTGGCTTGTTTGTGTTTTACTTTTCGAAGTGTGGTTTGTTTGTAATAAAATCAGTGTGCATTTTGTTTGTGTTTGAATTTGCCAGACATCTCGTCAAACATCTTATCTTTACTTTGTCATACATGTTTTCTTTACTTTGTCGGGAATCTTGTCAGATCTTGCTAGTCCATACACATTATATTTACTTTTGTGGGGCATCCAATTTTGAAGTGACTCAGCTATGACTAATGAATGAAACATTTTTATCTCCAACAAATTGTCTATATAACGCAATCATGGAACTAAGTTGTAGACACATCACCCTCATTCATTCGAAAAATATTTTAAAGTATACCGTAGGGTGAGACACATCCATTTTATATACCACACAATGACTATGTATTTTTTATATACCTTACCATGACTACTTGTCCAGAGGTTATACCCCGGTCATTTTTTTGCTCCGATTTAGCGATTTATTACACGAGCAGGGTGTATTTCACACGTCGAAAGTGCCTCAAGCTCGAAAGTATCTCAAGCGCTTGACACATGTCATATCGTGATTCAATTTCGAAATATACTTTGAAATATAAATAAAAACAAGAAAGAGAAATTCAAAAAATAAAAAGTCATTGTGTCGAGCGCGTGAGATATTCCATGCGTGTGTAATAAATCACCAAATCGAAGCAAAAAAAATGACCGGAGTATATCTTCTAAACAAGTAGCCAATGTAAGGTATACAAAAAAATACATAGTCATTAATTCATTATGCAGTATATAAAATGAACGTATCTCACTCTACGGTATATTTTTTAAAAATTACCTTCATTCCTTCTTCATCTATCTTAATTAAACGAAAACACTCTATCCACTACACCTTCTCAAATATAATAATGTTCAACCCGCTACTTGAAAACACTACTTCATCCGAGAACAGTTCGTCTTCTGATGAACTTTTCGATGACTCTTCTACATCAAATCCTTTTATATAAATGCAAAACATAATAATGTAGAACATGTCAAATGTGATCCAACACTACCAACAATAACAAGTAAAGACATAACGGAGTAAGTTCACACATGCTTACATTGACAGAGAGCGAGAAGCATATACTGTAAACTTGAAGTGAGACTATTTCGGTATTTGTTCAAAATATGTCGATGGCCTTATATATATTGGCAACAAGTTATGTTGCAGTAGTTCATAAAAAGAATCGGGTACAAATAGTGTAGATATGAAATAACCCTCCACACTCTACAGCACGTAACGACCAAGCGAATAGCTCTCGTATTCACACACCCGATTCCCTTCCAAAACGAAACGAACAAACGTCACCATTTCCACGCAAACTGTTCAATACAGTGACCAAGTCCACACCGAGATCCTTTCTTCACCCCAAAATCGATATCAAATCCCAACAGTAAACCCTATCTATTCTCCACTTCAACAGACCAATTCCTCTTCGCACCTCTTCTTCATTTCACTTCCCCCCAAATGAGCTCAATCCACCACCAACCCTAGCTCAACCCACCATGGCCGGAAATGGCAAGCCACGCCGCTGGCGACTCTCCTTCCACAGATCCCCCAAGCCATCCCCTCACCCACCGCCCGAGTTTCTCTGCCCAATTTCAAACTCGCTCATGGCCGATCCTGCAGTAGTTTCCTCCGGCCATACCTTCGAGCGGATTTCGATACAAGTTTGCTCCGAGTTGAACTTCATTCCTACACTCTCCGACGGGTCCAAGCCGGACTTCTCGACTGTGATTCCGAATCTGACACTCAAAACTGCTATTCTCAGCTGGTGCTCCAAGTCCGGGTCGACCCGACCCAACCCGCCCATGTACTCCGATGTGGAAACGATTGTCCGTTCTATGATGGGTACTGTACCGGAGAAGGCTGAGGCTAAGCCTGTGTTCTCTCATTCGTTGACGGATTTGAATTCGAGGAATTTGTGCTCTACATCGAGCTCGGAAGAGTCTGTGATTGCGAATGGCACCCCGCTTTTACCTTTTGCGACTCGACCTGCTTGCTTCTCCTACTCCTCTTCCCCTTCCACCTCTTCCGATTTTATCTCCGATGATGCGAATAAGGTTTTGTCGTCTTCGTCGATATCGTCAGAGGATGAGAGTTTTGTTAATAGGATGACGAGTTTAGATGTTTATGAGCAAGAGCAGGCTGTGATTCAGTTGCGAAAAACTACGAAAACTGATGAAGAAGCTAGGTTAGTGCTCTGTACGGAGAGGCTTTTGTTAGCTTTGAAGCCATTGTTGGGCTCTCGTTATGTGGCAGTTCAGACCAATGCCACGGCGGCGCTGGTGAATATGTCTCTTGAGAAAGGGAACAAGGTGAAGATAGTGAGAGCCGGAGTTGTTCCGGTTTTGATTGATGTTCTGAAGAACGGGTTTGGGGAGTCTAGGGAGCATGTTGCGGGGGCTATTTTCAGCTTGGTTCTTGAAGATCAGAATAAAACTGCGATTGGTGTGCTAGGTGCGCTTCAGCCGTTGCTACACGAGCTGAGATCGGGTACGAGGCGGAGTCGCCAGGATGCGGCTTTGGCCCTTTACCATCTGACATTGGTGCAGAGTAATAGGGTGAAGATAATGAGGCTAGGTGTTGTTGGTGTATTGTTGGGGCTGTTGAATGATTCGGAAGTGGCATCTCGTGTGGTTTTGGTTGTGTGTAATCTAGCGGCGTGTGATGAAGGACGTTCGGCGTTGCTGGATGCGAATGCGGTGGAGCATTTGGTTAGGGTGTTGAGGTATGAGAGTGAGCTGGAGAGTGAGTCGACTCGGGAGAATTGTGTTGCGGCGCTACATGCACTGAGTCATGGGAGTTTACGGTTTAAGGGGTTGGCGAGGGAGGTGGGGGCGGTGGAGGTGTTGAGGGAGGTGATGGAGAAAGGGAGCGATCGGGCGAGGGAGAAAGCGAGGCGGATATTGGAGGGGCTGAGGGGGCAGGAGGAGATGAGGGATGGGGATGAAGTGGATTGGGAGGCGGTTATGGAAGGTGGTGTGACTCGGGCGAGGTACCGAGTTAACAAGGGTAACGGGCTCAACTCGACCGAGTTCTGAATTTGGTAAATATGAGTTGTGTAATTAATTAGATTTGTTGTTTATTTGTATTTTGGTGGCTTGATGTTAATATATTGGCTGTTTTATTGTTTAAAGCTGTGAAAGTAATGTGTTGTCTTCTTTTTCAAGAATAGGATGAGGCCTAACAATCTCCCTTTTTTGAAAGTAAAAGATGTGGTATTTGTGCATTTAGGGTTATCTTATCTACATGGTTAGGGAGCCACTGGCCATGGCGGCTGAAAGGAGATTGAATAGGAGCAGGATACGATGAATCGGTTTTTTTCCATTGCTACGTTCTTTATGAGGAGTGAAAGCTATCAAATTTCTCTTTCAACTTCTGTTATAGTCGAGAGATTTTTTTTGAAAAAGCGGAACCAACTTATCACTCCATGCCTCAACCACCTTATAACTCCATTATAACTCCAACGATGTGTGGTTCGAAATCTGCACCTCCTGCATACAACCCCAACTTCGACCAACTTATGACTCTAGTTATAATCCAAAGATGAAATGCTCCACTATCCATTTATGTTGGCTCCTTGGCTAGTTCTGGAAATTATACATGGAAAAGATATTGAGGAGAATCTGATCAACCTAATGTAGATGCATATCTGCAGTTTCACCTTCTGGAACTGACAGATAAAATGGAGGCGAGTTTTTATTTGTTTAAAACAGGTGCATGATATTATGTGTTGAGTGATGCACATGGAAATTAGAGAAGCACATGGAAATTTCAACATGGTGCATGAGTCTACGCTGGAAGGACAAGGATTATAAAATTTTAATACTGTTGAATGGTTGCTTAGTTTAATTAGCAAAGTCAGAGTTACATATTACTATATTGATGCAAACCGGCTTTTATTGGTTCCTTCACTACTACACTTATCTATAGTGCACTCACCACTCTATAAAATAAATTACTAGTTTCTGGGAAGAAAATCAAGTAGTTTATCAACAGAAGCAGCAGATTATTCTATGTTATTGGACTGAGATATCACTGTCAATTTTCCTTTTTGGACGAGTTTGGTAGGCTTTATTTGGTTGCATGCGGAAAAATTGTTTCCATCGCCCTTCCAGGTGAACCCAGAAACAAATAAAGTTGGGACGAAAAGCAAGCATTGCGCCTTGCGGCTTCTCTGGACAAAGACGTTCGTTAGTAAGTGGCATGCATATCATCATCCACTTGTGATTTCTTTTCCCTCTTTTGCCAACACCTACTAAGAGAATTTTGATACTATAATGACCGCATATAATCAGAATCCCTTACGTGCACCCAATATCTATTTGAGTGTCAATAATGATAACCCGTAGTTATTTGCTCGATCGGATTTGTTGCATATATTGGATAGTCAAATAAAATTAGAGTTTGAGGTGTTGCTTGAAATATTGTATTATTAAAACACATGTTATATTTTAACGTTGGGTGAAACTACTTATTTGCTCGATGTTTTAGAAGTTTGTTTGATCATGAATACTATGTGAGGAGATTTTTTTTTTTTTTAAAGTTATAGTTGAAGCAATGAGTGATTCTTTTTCCCAGTTGTTATGAGGTTCATACTTCTTGTTGCAACTTGCAAGGTTTGGCCTCTCAAAGCATTGGCCTTGATACTAGATTCATAGAATGTTATCCAGACACTGATACCAAAGCTTAAGCTTACATGGATGAGATCATGAGATGTAATAAAATGTGAGGTGACCGTGAGAGGGAGCAAATGCTACTAAACATAATTAAAGGGCCTTAATTGTGAATACATGTAATACAATTGCTGTGAAATAGAAGTTTAACTGGGAGCCAACAATATCCCTATTAATAAGGTTGTAATTGTAACAGTCTAATTCAGGTTTCATGACATCAAAGGACAAAACTTGCATTGAGACAAATGCGTTTCATCATTCCAATCACCCTTCTCTCGCCACCACAACCACCGCCCGTCCGCCACCGTGCCATTTCCTGATGTGAACATTAAACCACCTGATCATTCTAACACATTTTAACCAACATATTGTTTGAATTCAAGAACATTTTGTATTGTGTTTTGGATTTTGTATCTAAACAGGAATAGTCCGCTGTAACAATGGCGGACAAAGGGGACAACTTAGTGAAAGAACTCCTCTTGAAACCAATCAATACTGCGGATGAGGTCATCAAGCTTGCGGATGGTGTCAGTTCTTTCCGGCAGGATTGTGTTGAGATCAAGGCTAAGACCGATAAACTCGTAGGTCTTCTCCGTCTGGCTGCACGTGCATCAGATTATCTCTATGAACGCCCAACGAGACGAATCATGGATGATACAGATCAAGTCCTAGACAAAGCTCTGACCCTCGTCTTGAAATGCGGGGCCAATGGTTTGAGGCGTATATTCACCATCATACCCAACGGTTCTTTTCGAAAAATCTCCCAACAGCTGGAGAATTCAATTGGAGACGTGTCCTGGCTGCTTCGTGTCTCAAAACCTGCCGATGACCGGGACGACGATTACCTTGGTTTGCCCCCGATTGCAGCGAACGAGCCGATTTTGTGCTTGATTTGGGAACAGATAGCGGTTTTATGTTCCGGTTCCTTGGAGGAACGATCGGATGCTGCTGCGTCGCTCGTGTCGCTGGCGCGTGACAACGACAGGTATGGGAAATTGATTATTGAGGAAGGCGGGGTGGTGCCGTTATTGAAGTTGGCAAAGGAGGGGAGGATGGAAGGGCAGGAGAATGCTGCCAGGGCGATTGGTTTGCTCGGGAGGGATCCTGAGTGTGTGGAACAGATTGTCAATGGTGGTGTCTGTCAGGTTTTTGCTAAGATTCTTAAGGAAGGGCATATGAAGGTACAGGTTGTGGTGGCTTGGGCCGTGTCCGAATTGGCAGCGCACCATCGTAAGTGTCAGGATCATTTTGCGCAGAATAATACAATCCGGTTGCTTGTGAGTCATCTAGCTTTTGAGACCATTCAGGAGCACAGTAAGTATGCTATAGCTAGTAAACAGGGCATTTCTATTCATACAGTTGTGATGGCAAATTCTAGCTCGAATAAGGCGGGTGATGGTAGTAATAGGAGTGATGATCAGTATCAGAATCAAACGTGGCATCCTATGGGGAGTGAAACAACTAGCCAAATGCACAATGTGATCACCAATACTATGGCAAAGAAATCAAATGTTCCTCCTAAAGAGAACGCACAGTCACAGGGTAGTCATGGGAAAGGTGGTCAAAAGAACACCAAGGGTGACCAGAACCACGATCACCACCACAACCAGCATAAGCATCACGTTGCCTATGCTGGCAGTAGCATTAAGGGAAGAGAATACGAGGATCCTGCCACCAAGGCAGAGATGAAGGCAATGGCTGCTAGATCCCTACGATACCTTTGTGCTGGGAACGTAAGCATTTGCCGGAGCATAACTGAATCAAGAGCACTGTTATGCTTCGCAGTTCTATTAGAAAAGGGTCCAGAGGATGTAAAGTACAATTCTGCATTGGCACTGATGGAAATCACTGCTGTAGCCGAACAGGATCAGGAATTGAGAAGATCGGCTTTTAAGCCAACTTCACCACCTGCCAAAGCTGTGGTGGACCAGTTTCTTGGAATCATCACGAAAGCGGATTGCGAACTGCTTATTCCAAGTATTAGGTCTGTTGGGAATCTGGCGAGAACTTTCCGTCAAACTGAGACAAGATTTATTCCTCCATTAGTGGCGTTGCTCGAGGATAGTGAGCCGGAAGTTATAGCTGAGGCGGCAATAGCTCTGAACAAGTTCACCCACCCTCACAATTATCTATCTGACATTCACAGTAAGGCGATAATTAGCGCTGGAGGTCTTAAGCACTTGACTGCATCGGTTTTATTTGGTGAGCAAATGGTACAGATTCCTTCCTTTGTGTTAATGTGCTACATCGCGATAAGTGTTGCCGATAGTGTAGATTTGGCCCAGGACGAAGTACTGAACACTATATCATGGGCTGTGAAGCAAGCACAACTGATGCAGGACGAAAACATCCAAGCTACAGCTTATGATGCGAAATCTAAACTAGAATTGTATCAGAGCAGAAACCAAAAACACCGTTGATTATGATCTTGTGGAAGTGTATAGTTCTGCTTTGGTTTGTAGATGACAAATTATGTCTGGCTAGTCTGAAGTTACCAATGCTGTCACTGGTTTTGGGATGTAGATATATAGATCCATGACTTGCTTTTAGATTCATCAAGTGTGTAGCAGACATAGGAGGATATTTTGCATCTGTATTAGTATATCAATTAATTCTGTTTATATGAGAACCATCAATCTTTGGCCCAATATATCAACTCATTCATTCATTCACTCATCTCTAATCTTTGACAATTAAGAAATAGTTAGTGTTTCTTGCCAACCATGTTTCTCAAGATGAAGCAGATTTATGGTCTGCTCACTAGTTAGATTATGTGTTCACTCGCTAAAAGTAGTTACTACCTCCCTTCCATTCCCATTGGCAACTGGCGGTTTGTTATATAGTTGGAGCATTTGCCCACTTAAATCGAACATTTTGTACATAAAAATTTAATTTTAATTAGAAAAGACCACTCAAATTCTATTATAATAATCACTTTATTTAGTATTTCAATAAATTAATAAATTATGGATAAACATATTTCACTTTGAGAAAGTATCACTGTACAAAAGTTTACTACTAACTTCAATACTCAAATTCAAATACATTACTATTCATCAAAATTACTATTCAACTCAAATTGAGTTGCAGTTGAAATTCAAACATGCAGTCAATACGTAGTGTGTACATTGATTCTTTCATAAAATATCATTTACCTAATTAAACATGATAGAAAACCAATGGATTTGCTTATAGTTACTCTTCTAGGAATTCATCTTTCCATAAAATTAGATATAATATTATAAAAAATTAAATAGAAGAGATTGTGATAAATTAATACTTCCTCAGTTCCATTACAAATAAAATATATTTCCGTTTTAGGCGTCCCATTAATAACGAAATATTTTTTCAATTTTAACAATAACTTCACAATACAACTCATTTTCCACCACACATTATTGGGTTTGCATGTATTTTTCTATCTCAAACTCATTCTTAACCATATACAATAACTTTTTTTAAAAATCGTATTTTTTTAAATGTTTCGTTTCTAGCGGGACGGAGGGAGTAGAAGAGTTGATGATAAAGTAGAAAAATATAAATAAAGTAAAATAAATAATTATTAAAATAGTAAGAATAGTGTATCATTTAATATATGAGAAGGTTAAGTTGAAATAGACGAAATATGGAAAGATGAAATTGAGATGGAGTTTGTATTTATACACCATAATTCAACTTCCTCAATTTTTTTACCAATGGAGATTTTTGGCCGTCACCTAGGTTTCAAATTACTAGTTCCAACTGCGATTCGGATCACAAGCTCGTCGACACGTGCGATTCCGATCACAAGCTCGTCGGCTCATGTTACACAACTGTCAAATGTTGCCATTGCATTTCAATATTAGGATATTTCTTTGTCTAGGTTGAATATTGAATAATCTGAGATGGCCATGTCTGCTAATCAGCTCGCTGCAAAAGCGATGCAATTTCGTATGAAAGGCAAACACGATGGAGTTATGAAACTTTCAAAAGAATCAGAGTCGATTAGACTGAGTTGTAGTTTAGGTAACGATGTTGAGTCCGATAGTAGTAGATTGCCAATCGATGGTGCAACCAGCAGGTTTATCTTGCATGATGCATCTGTTTGGCAAAAAAGATATGGATACTGATCTGCACCTTGCGAAAAGGATAATGCATACCCATGGACATACATATACCAGTGTATCTGGTCAGGCAGATGAAGAGTATGATTATGAACCAAGGAGAAAGACACGAAAACTACTTGGGGATGCCAATCTTAAAGCCTCTGAGATAAATAATTCTGCTAACCGCATGTTGACGCAACAGGAGAATTCTGTTTCGGAAGTCCATCTCGACCCAAGCATGTAGTCGTTTCCATTGCAAACTTCACCTACCTATTGCTACCTCAACGCCAGTCTGTCGTTCTGGGACATTGTGGCATTTTAACATTGCAGGTAAATTAATCAGTTCTCTTTATCATACATGTTAACACCTTGTTTTCTGTTAATGCAACTTGATTTTGGCTTCTATTGCGGTTTGTATGATATGATTGGTTCAAGTTGTTGCTGTAGATATCATCTATGTTTTCTGTTAATGTGACTTGAGTTTGGGATTGTATTGATGTTCGCGTGGTATTACTGATTTAAGTTATTGCTCTACACTTCATCTGTCCTAATGTTTTCTGTTAGTATGAATTGAATTTGGGATTTTATTGGACTGACTGTGGTTCGGATGACTGAGTTATTATGACTGCTGAGATATCTTCAATCCATGACCTTGCTTCTGTTATGTGTTGAAAATCACTATTTGGAATTACAATCACTATGTTGTAATGATAATTTCAGTTGTGTTGATTCCTTTAAGTTTCCAGTTTCCACTAGCATATAGAATTTTCGTCTGAAGATCTATGTTAACAGCTTGTTTTATGTTAATGTGACTTGCATTTGTGTTTGTATCCGTATGGTATGACCGAGTTAATTGACCCTTTTTATGTTAACCACATATATCGTCAATTCTTGATTTAGCTTCTGTTGTGTGCTGAATATCACTACATTGCAATGAGAATTTCAATTGTGTTTATTCCTTTAGGTTGTATCCACTAGCACAGCCATATGACCTTAGAAATCAGAATCTACTGGTATGTCCATCTTAATATATCTATCATCTATGTTAACAGCCTGTGACCTGATTTCGCTTCTGTCATGTACTGATGAAAATCACTATTGTTGCAATGATAAAATTCAATTGTCCTTTCTTTATACTGTCCACTAGCAAGTAACCTTGAAATGTACTCTGATTTTTCATCTTGATACACCATTAGACGTGATTCTACGGTTGTAGTCGCAGAGGCATTGACATATTTTGTAATTTTACTTTCCTGATGTGCAACATGACATCCACATAGTTCAGTTAAGTAGTTAAGATGAGTTCTGCCTCACATTTTCATTCATCATCACCTGCTGTTCTTTTAAGGTCATTCAAACTTATCTTGAATTTTCACCTTTGCAGCATGAACTGTCCGCAAGAACCGTTGATGATAATGTCTGGGATGAATTTCGCAACTTCAAGAAGTGCCTGATAATGATGTTCGCAAAGCAAGAGAAGGATGTGGTGTTCTTGGAGACGGTGATGGGTTTGGGGCAGCAGAAACACCACTGCATGGTGGAATGTATTCCTCTGCCCCGTAAAATTGCAAAGCAGGCTCCTGTTTTCTTCAAGAAGGCAATTGATGAAGCTGAAGATGAGTGGAGTCGGCACAGTTCCAAGAAGTTGATTGACACAAGTGCAAAGGGTCTTAGGGCTTCAATCCCTGAAAACTTCCCATATTTCCATGTTGAATTCGGGCTTAACAGAGGATTCGTTCATGTGATTGACAATGAGAGAGAGTTTAAAAGTAACTTTGGGATGAATGTAATTAGAGGCATGCTGCATACACCAGCTGAGGACATGCATCGGCGTCAGAGGCAAGAGTCTGTGGAAACGCAGCGAAAAGCTGTTGCATCTTTTTCACAAGGACGGGAGGCGTTCGACTGGTCAAAACAGCTCAGCTCGTTCTGAACTTCTGATGCCACTTCATATTACCAGGAACTTGCTATGTTAGAATATGCGAGGAGCCGTTTTGTATGATGTGCTCTTGCATTGTCACTAGCCATTTATCTACACAATGTAGTTTGATCGAAAGTCGAAACGCTTAAGCCCATCATCAGCAACCTGCTATAGGAACATCTATCCTTTTTTTACTGCACAAACTGAAACTAATAGCTGCAAATTTTGCAGGTGAAAATTTGTATCAATTGATGTGGACCATTATGCAGCATGTTCAGTGCAATCTTAGTTAAATTGAGTGCAGATATAAGTTTTGAGTGTCATTTTTTTCGTAAGACTCCAAAAAAAAGGAGTATAATTTCTATTTGGAATATTCTACTAAATCAAAACTTGACATGATTATTCTCAGACGGTGCGTCTCAATTAAAGCCATTGATTGAAATATTTATTTGTGTGAGAAGATTTTGCTACATGTCACATGTCACGGTCGGAAAGTCACGGTGCTTGTTTTGCATATCTTAGCTCCTTCACACTATATACTTGTCCCAATCCATAGTTTTCAGGAACAAAATTAATGTGACATTTATGTCATATGGAAGTATCAAACATATGATATTTCATGTAATAATGTAATTCTACAAAAGCCTGTCGAAAGGTTTAATTTTGTACTAAGAGTCCCATCACTAAATTATTGAAAAGAGCTGTTGTAGGAAAAGTTTAAAATGGCAGCTGTGGTTAACCTGGAGCATTGATTTGGTTGACGTTCATGCTCCCACTTAATAGTCTTCTTCAGGGACTATCTTGGACTAGACTTGAATGGTCATATATATATATATACTAATTTCAAGTTCAAACACAAAGTACCGATTGAGATATAATTTGAGTGGTCTTTTTCAATTGAAATTGAATTTTTTTGTACAAAATACTCGATTTAAGTGGAGAAATAACCGCTCCAACAATGTAACAAACATAGCCTAAATCATACTATATACTAAATAATTGATTCGCGCTATGTTATTTATGCGATATCACTGCAATTTTATGTTTGGTATAGATTAAGTTATCTATAATTTCTATGGGAAAATAACTGATCGACTCTAAGTTCAAAATCTATTGACATGACATTATGCCAAACTAAATATATAGTTTGACTACAAATACCATTACAAAGAATAGGTTAGAGTGTCAAACTTGGCAACTACTATAACATAGAGTAAACAATCTGCAGAGTACTTGGAAGTATATAAAACCCTGAATAACATGTAGCGGGGCATAGAGTAAACAATCTGCAGAGTACTTGGAAGTATATAAAACCTTGAATAACATGTAGCGGGTTGCTCAGCGAACAGTGCAGATCCCCTAACTCACTAAATACCTCCAAAATACCTTACTCTTTTTATTGGTCAAATTTATCAAATTTTAACTAACTAATTAAGTTAAAAGTTTAACCATGATCAAATAATTCTTTACTAAATATAACCCTATTACAATAATACAAAGTCTAGGGAAAGAGCGATTTTTCTATTAGATGTGGAAATTCCGCTTTAATTTAGGGTATGTGAATTTTTATTTAATGTTTGTGGATTTTTATGTATTGTATGTGAGTTTTTATTTAGGATCGGGAAATTTTTATTTAGAGTCTGTGAATGTTCACGTTGTCTATGAATTTTTATTTAGAGTCGGTTGGTTTTCACGTTATCTGTAGTTTTTTATTTAGGGTATGTATGTTTAAATGTAAAAAAAAGTGAAATTTTCGTATTTAATGGAAAAATCACTCTTTCCCTATACTATCTTTTAGGTAGAATTAACTCTTATATGTATGTGCTATTATATAATTTTCTAAATATACAGATCATCTAAAAATCTTTTTGATGCAAAATCATAATCCAGTCCTTTTTAAGAGAAGGAGAAGCAAAAGTGATAATCGATTTCTTCAATTTACTGAAAATTGGAAAAGAATTTAATCATATTTGTTTTTGTTAACTCTGTTAGTGGAGTTTCATTTTCAGTATGCAAGGGATCAAACTAAAGTAACCATCAAATTAATTCATGGTTAAAATTCTACAGGAGTTAATTAATTGTGGGTAATTAATTGTGGATGATTAGTCGTTCTAATAGGACAATATTTATTAAAGAATTATTGATCACGATTAAATTTCTAATTTACTTTGGTGGTTAAAATTTGACAAATGAACCAATAAAAAAATGGAGTATTTTAGGAGGTATTTAATGGGTTAGAAAATTCGCACCGATCTGCAATGGGCGAAGGTAATATTTAATTATCACTAGATCGCATTCGAACGGAAGATTTCGGCCAACCATGTGATAGAATAATAGATAGTTATGTCTCCAATTTTTGTTCTTAACAATTAATAGAAATTTCTCAACTAAAATTTAAATTTAATTATGCATCCTTAGAGATAACTATCATTGGTGCGGCAGCTTGATATATTGGGATCTCGTATAAAAACAACTTCGAATTTTTCCCTTCTAATAAAGTTCATTATTAAAATTTATTGCGTTCAACTGAAAATTCGTCCAGTTCAACTTTACATAATTACTTTTTTTTTCTTTTTCTGGCTATTCACATAATCAGTGACACGTCAATAAGCTTGATCCATGATACTAGAGATTTAATGCAAGGTATTGAAGCCACTAGGACGACCATTGCATTGAAACCAATCAAGTTGAGGATGCTTTAGCTAGATTCGAAAGTAACGACTCACACACAAGGAAGGAAATTTTGCTATTCACATCCCAGTCTTGAGTCTTTAGTCTTCCACTAGCAAGTAGCAGCTCAATTAATTGGTCGTTTTATTGTTGAATACATGTACAACAAAGTGCAATTCAGTTGATAATACCCTCCTTCTTCTAATTAATAGGTTGAAGGTTCGAGTCAACTTTACCGTTAAAAAAATAAATGTTCAAGACATGTATAGTTCATTTTGTCGACGTCATGTTAACTATTATAACGTTTGTAGGTACCTTTGATGTTTGATAATCTAACAATGCAAACTTTTTAATTAGTGCTTCATATATCTTTCAAGACATGTAGGGGCTGATTGGAGTAGCATCCAAATGCCCGTTTAGATGCTACTCGGAAATTTTGTGTTTGTTATGGCATTTAAATGCCGAAGATCGAAATGACTCTACAGTAGCAATACTTTTCTCTACCTATATAACAAACCTATTATACCCTATCAAATTACAATTCTATACCAAACACAATTTTAACAATCCCACTACAATTCTGATCACTATTCAGGAATTTAAATCGGGACATTTAAGTTGCATGCCAATAAGCTCCGTATAGTTTGCTTTGTGTGTCATGTCATTCTATTAGTGGAAAATCTGTATGGTAGTTCATCTAGTTATGACTTGATGTACTGTCCTCGACATCCCTCCATACCCAAATGTTGTGACCTTTGTGTGCAGTTTATCCAGTGTGATCATCTTGTGTGCCGGTATGTATATAGTAACATTCCATATGTTACTTGGTGTCGGTTTTATTTTCCTCCAAAATTATAAAATTGTATAATAGTTCATTTTTCGTAAGATTTAATTAACATCACATATTTAACTATAAAGATTATGTATGTTCAATAAACTTTCATTATGCCAACATTATTTACATACATGCATATTCAAATTTGCCCTTTTATATTTAAACATGCGATGCAATATTGATCCGAACAATAACAAAAGTTGGTCATAAGTTAATAACTAGTCCAACACATTCAAATGCATTGCAAGTTGTATAATTCAATGCACCAAAGATGTTTCTCATTTTAACTTTTTTCATTAATCGTTTTAACTTTAATTATGAATTAATGTTTACGTCTTATTTTAATATGAGTAATTCACTTTAAATATACGTCCCAAACATACAAATCAAACTTTCCTTTGTGACAATGTGGTGACTGACATAAGTAGCGAACTACATTTGATGATACTAATGTATGAAAAATTTGAACGTTAATTGTCCCGTTCGACTTCCAATAGACTATACGAAGCTGGAGCGTTCAAAATCTTGTGAAAAGCTACATGATATGGTAATGTTTTCTCTGTTTTATGAATTTGGTGTAGTTATAGTTTGCACCACGTATTATTCCAACATTTACTCAAATTTTGATTTTAAATAATATAAAATTTTTACATTGTCGGTTAGAGTGTTAGATTGGACATGTGGAGCTTACTAGTATTGATTGAATCGTAACTAGTGAACTCCGTTGCAAGTGCATATATGACTTTTGTATTCGCAACGAAAGTGAACAAAAGTCACGATACTCATGAAAAATGATTTTGTTTTGTCACGGTTAATTTATCGTTGTTAATGTATCGTGACTAATGCATCCCTTTGGACTTACCAGTGTTGGTTGGACCGTGATTAGTGTACTCCGTTGTAATTGTATAATTGACTTTTATATTTGCAGTGAAAGTAAACAAAAGTCACGATTTTTTTTAAACGGTTAAAATTTTATTAATACGAGTGAAGAACATAAGGAATGATCTCAACCAAACAATTACAAAGGAAAATGTCCAAACCATAACACAAGTGCTAGATTACAACAAAACGAACGTCTAAACCGGATACAATCAATAAAGTTTACACAAAACTCCATCTCTCCACGACAAAAATGCTCAACCATCAAGAAATGCTCAGTGTCCATCACTACCAATAAGAATCTCCAAACTCGGTTTCAGTTTCATACTAGGAAAAAAATTCCACCATGAAAAAATTCGGTAGTGTCTATTTTACCGAAGTCCGCACCAATGTGCGTGCCGGTTTGGTGTACACATCCATCAACTCTCACGACACTCAAGCAATTTCTGGGTAATATCTGAAAACATGCCCAACACGACAATTGTGGTACAAGTGTACCATAGATCCCCTCCGGGTCCATTCTTAATCACGTTTCTCTATCCTATGTCATCTTTCAATTCACTTGGCAAGTAATTTAAAACGTGATTATGGGTCCCTCAAGATATTGAAAACTAGATCACTTTGATCTAGTTACTTGAATTAATCGTCTCAGAACTTCTCAGAGCATACAAGATAACCCGTGACAAATACTTTTCTTCTGTCACGACTAGTCTATCGTGACTAATGGAACACTATTCTTGTAAGTCGAATACGTTATTCTTTGAATACATATACATGCCAAACTTTTGTAAATTTGAAAACTCTTTCCAAATTGAGTGAACATTTACATGATTAGGCTTGCAGTCAAAACCGAGTGAAGTTGTAGACCTAGAATTGCGGATTTATTCTATTATGTATCTTAGATTATGTATCTTGTAATGGAGGAGATCTAATGAATTTAGTAAAAATCACATTTAACTCTGAACCAAACTACATAATCATTTTGTCATTTTATTATTATTGATCGTTGCTTAATTATGATTATTACGAACTTGTGTCGTATTCAATCGAAGATTCTATAACTAGAATGTTAACGTTTAAGAATGTTTTTGACGTTGATAATAATGTCAATTTTTTTTAATAATTGACCTCTCATTGAATTTTCACTAAACATAGGGTTTTCAATAGGTACTCAACATTTGATCTTAAATGTACTTTTCAAAGTGTTCGTTAAATATACTAGTCTTGGAATACACATATATGGCACATTCCAAATTTGAGTACACTTTCTGATTGAGAGAACATTTACATTGTTAGATTTATTATCAAAACCTGGTGAAGTTGTTGACCCAAACTACATGATTTTATTTAATTATGTATCTTGTTACTTGACAGATCTAATGGATTTAGGGCGAATCATATTCAATTTCGAACCAAACCACGTAATCATCTTGTCGTTTTATTGTTTACTAATTGTTTCTTGATCGTGGTGTAATTACGAACTTGTGTCGTATTCCGTCTACGATTCTATAACAAGAAGGTTAACTTTCTAAAACCTCTCGATAAGGATGAAAATTCCACCAACCATGTTGACAAGTGACAACTTATTGGTACAAATGGAGTGGTAAAATGGGAAGAACTTTAAATGCCTATAGGTGGTGATTGAGTAAGAATGAGCTGTACATTGGGAATCTATACTTTACATGGGCAGTTTGGGGAAACAACACACAGGGTTCCTCCTCTATAAAATCCGGTTCTCGCCACTCTCACTAGTCACTCACTACTACACAACTCTACTAGAGCAACTTCACTTCCTTAGCACTCTCCAATGGCTGCAAAATTGCTTCCTTTGCTGCTCCTTTCTCTTTTCTTTATCTCTCAGGTAACTTTCACAACTTCTGTACTCACTTTTTAGCTCAAATTTAAGCTTGTTTGGTTGAAGTTAGCACTAGTCAACTTCATTCTGTTTTCTTGAAACGCAGGTCTCTTCTGATTTGGTGTCCAATGAAGAAGCTAATAAGGTTCAGTTCTCTCTGTGTGATCTGATGAACACCATTTTAACTACTTGTTTAATCCATGTAAAAAATGGTTCAGGGTGGCAATGTTGTTGTTGATTTGTTTTATGATCTCCATGTTTTCTTTAACTTTTTTTCTGTGAAAAAAGCTGACAATTAATTATTACTAATTGTTTTCTTTCGTTTTACACCTTTCAGATGTTCAATGGCCGAGCTGCTGACAGAAACCTGGTGCAAAGCATAGGTCTGTATTATACACACGCTTTGAATTTCACTCAAAATTTGATTATACAAAAATGTTCGGTCGGTAATACGTTTCGAGTGACCTTACCATTTAAAAAAATAATAATTCAAAACCCAGTTCTGATCTACATAGATGTATTGAAACTGCAGATTATAAACTCTGTGACGATAATTTATCAAGTAGTACAAAGTGTTTAAATTAGTAATTTTGAAGTTCGTGTTCATTTCTATCAACGATCTAAAACATCAAAAAGATTTAATACTTTTCATTTAAGTTGAGATATTAGAGCATACGTCAAACTATTTAAATTTTGAGTGGCATTTTTTGTCGGAAGTGTCCCTTTTTCCTGCAAAGTTTGGTTGGTCCTCCTAATAAAGTTACAAGCTTGAGCTCATGAAACATTTAAAAACATTCATCCGAAAAGAAAGAAAAAATACACTCCATTAATGAAAAACTTGATATTCTGAGACTCAATTAAGAGCATTGATGATTCGACACCAAGCTTTCATCGTACACATTGATGCTACACACACTATTGCAAATTTTTAATAATTAGAGGTGTTCACAACCACATGTAACCCTGGAGATGTATCATTCGCGATTCTAAAATTAGACGATAACTTATAACTTTTTGTCACGTTTCAAGTTCTCGATTCTAAAATTAGACGTACCGTGTCAGTTTACACAACATAACATACATTTGCACATTTATTGATCGGACATTAACTTAATGAACATTTCAGGACACCTGGTGTCGAAGTATTTGAATAACCATGCCGTTAGTGGATCACTTTCTCTCGGCCTCGCTCCCTCTCCAAGCCCTAAGCCTCACCCGGACTGTGGTGGGCTATGCACGTACCGATGCAGCCAGCATTCGAGGCAGAATATGTGCATGAGAGCATGTGGAACATGCTGCGTCAGGTGCAAATGTGTGCCACCAGGGACCTTTGGCAACAGGGAGCTGTGTGGAAAATGTTACACAGACATGACTACTCACCGCAACCAGACCAAGTGTCCTTAGGAGTTTGGGCCCAGTCTCATTTTGCTGGATCATTTCTGTATTGGCCCAGTACTTAAAGCTTGCTGGCTAGTATTATGGTACCTTAGATGTCGTGTAATAGTTAACTTAAGCGTGTTGTTGCTAGTTGGATTTGAATGTGCTTTGTCAGTTTGCAATTATTATTATTATTATTATTATTATTATTATTATTATTATTATTATTATTATTATTATTATTATTATTATTAATTAATAATATTGGATATTTATGTATGATAAATATGATTTGCTTTTATGGGGTGAGTGAGAATATATTTGACTATGCAAGTTGCCAACAACTCTTTCATTGCCAGTGTAATAAAATCATCATGTACAATTAATTCAATTAATTGTGAAAGTCAGGGGTATATGCACAAGGTGCGGGACTGTGGGTCATATACACCAAATGAGTAGTGCAATTTTTCGGTAAGATATTTATTTTCCGTCCATTCGACTGTCCTTTTTTATGTCTTAACCACGATATTTATCAGAGACTTTTTATTCGAGAAAATTGTTACTTTTACTAAATATCAAAATTATACCTTACAACAACAATGTGATAGATTCATTTTGTTTAGCATCTCTAATTAGGAGAGGAATTGAAGCCATGAATCAGATAAATTCAGCTATTCCTAATCCGACCAATTGTCACAAATCAGGGGTTCGAGTTGTACAACTAGCAATACAAGTTGTACATTACAATTATTAAGTTGGTTAATTGTAGTTAATAAGAGTTTACTATATAGATTCAACAATAGAGTTAGAATCATTATCTTGCTTATCTATAATCTATTTAGACGAGTGAAACTTACCTCACCGTTAAGATTGGTCTAATTCAATTACACATACCACGATGAAGGCTTGTATTAGTCCAATTGCCCATAACCAAATTAACTCTAATTGTTCGTGTAAATTTTACGCACTGAGAAAAGATAAAAAGTTAAATTAAATTAGAGTTTAGGTATATTTTGATGTTGAGGTTTGGTTTTGGTTTTGATTGTCTATATTTTGTAATTTTAGTGAACACTTCAAAATTTAATTTAGAGCTAAAGTTTAATATGAATGTTATGATTTTGAAGATTTTTTTTCCTTTGTAATATTACTGCGTGAGCATGTATTGTGCTTGTGTTTATATTAATAATATTTAGCCGATTAAAAAAAAAGAGTTTTAAGTGTAACAATTCTAGATTTACGAAGAAGTTTAGTGTGCCAACGGTTGAAAAATGTAATTTAGACCAAATTATGCCCCTTTAGTACTAATAATATTAGCTTTTTGAGGCAAAATGATATCTAAGTGACAAGTTGAGACACTCCGTATTAAAGAGGTCATATGTTCGATTTTTCGAAATGAGTGATTATCATTTTTAAATGAAAAATGGTAGAGAATGGTGATTGAAACCTAGATATGTATTTTCATAATAAATTTATTCATGTTAATTATTATTGTAACTGTAATATTGTATCTTTAAAAGAAAGCGGCTAAAGTTGGAAACTATACTTGATTTATGTAAAATTGTACTTGTGATATGAGTCTAGTACTATGTAATCTTATTTTCTTTCATAACATGATGAACGATGTACTATATATGTCTGGTTCATGTTCCATGTCAAGTTAGTGTGCTTGTGTTCGAGTGTTTTCAGTGCTTTGGTGTATCGTTTGTCATGATTAATTGCATGTGTGATGTGTGTTTGGATCTTGCACGAAAAGAAGGGTGTAGTTTGCGTATATTCATGTGAAGTGGCAAGATGTGAAAGTCGATAGTTGATCTTTATATATCTCCTTAAGTTAATATTGGCCGTTTTGATGCTTACGGTGTTTATGATAATTATCTCTCATGATAAAACGACTTATGAACACCCCATCCCCATAGGTTGAATCTAACGAATTTACTCTGAGTAATAAGAGTGGAAAACAGAGCAAGAAGGATGACCAAAGTATTTGCTTGGAAGATGAGTGTATATATGTGATTTTTTTTAAACGCGATATTATAATTACAATATTTAATCGAATAAATAGTTGACATTGAAATTTTTTAATAAATTTCTATACAGAGGATATATATCACCCATTTGAGGAATTGAACCCATAATATTTTGGTTACAGGGTGTCTCAACTTGCCACTCGGCTACGGACGTCTTGATGATCACATTATTTATAGGACGGATTTCTTTTATATACCTTCTTAGCATAGCTAATTACATAATAAACCTTAATAGATTAACAATTACTTTTTGGTCCAAAATCCTATTGTTGTGCACACCAAAACAGGCTTTATATTAAAAATAAATATTAGACTTTGTCACATTTTGAATTATTATTACAATATAAAAATTGAAGAAGTTATGACGGAGCTCCGCAAAATCTTGAATGTTAGTTTAATTAGTTTAAGCTAAGGTTGTTACACGAGTTGAGTCTTAACAAGGACTCAGCACAGCTCGCTTGATACGGTAAACGAGCTGAGCTTGAGCTCCATATTATGCTCGATAAAGCTCGTTAAGAGTAATTATTCTAATAAATTTATATTTTATACATATTTGTAATATTTTTAATAAATAATATTTGGTATAGCTCGATGAGACTCGTATTTATTTGAGTTCGAGCTTGACTCGATTGATCTCTAATCGAGTATCACAAATCTCGACTCGGCTCGATTTGTTTAACAACACTATTTAAGCATCAACATTGTTAGTTTCATTTTAGAATCTTAGTGTTATTTTCAACGTCAAATTTGTTAGTTTTAGCATTACAATGTTATAGTTTAAGTTGAAACTAACATCGTTATCGATATATGTTTTAATTTTAACGTTAATTTATATGAAATCAATATGGTAATTGGTAAGTTTCATAGTAAAAAATAAAAATTACCCTTTATATAATTTTTCATTATTATTTAAAAAATTATATTGAAGGGTTCTCACTAATTTTATTTATTTATGTTTAAAGAAAATTTAAGGCATTTTTAATTTCTAAAATTGAATTTTTGAAAATGACTTAAAAATGGACCTAAGTATATTTATTCATCATTAGTTTATTCAATCGGTAATTTCTAATATAAGAGGGTTTATTATGAGAACGCCATTCATATCCGGGTATGAAAATGTAATAACACTGAAGTGATTATATTTATATATCGAGAATCACACTATACACATAGTCGGCCTTTTACGGTCTATCCAACATAGTGAATAACACTGCAGTGATTCCATTTACAAAATGGAGACATGCGTATATGATAATCAAATAAATGAAAGCTCATCTGTTTTAATATAATTTTCAACTACTAAATTTAGATACCGACATATACTATTAAAATAACCATTAATTTTATTTATTAAAACATCTAGAAAAACTAGTTTTCAAATGGTCCATTATCAAAATTCAAAAACTAGTTGTAATTAACTGGAAATTCAAATTCTTCAAGTTTAAAAAAGACCCAAAGCCTTGAACCGGCATTTCAACGGTTCACCAACCCGATCGGAATCTGACTCACGTTTTTGATAATGGTCGAGTGTAAATCACCCTCACCGACCCCACACGGTTAGTGGGACCCATCATGCTCACAATTCCGTACTCACAGACCCCACACCAATTTGCAAAACACCCCTCTCACTTACACACCTTTGAAATCCCACCCCAAGTACATAATCATCTCATAATCCAACCAAGAAAACTCTGCTAATCTATACTGAATTATACTCAATCATCACTAATAAAACCTGCAATTGATCAAAAAAAATCCTATTTTTCAGAACCCCACAAAGGCTCAATCTGGTAAACCTGCCTACTTATCATTTTTGGATTCTACTGATATTTCGAAAAACTCATCATCTCTGTTTTGTTTTCTTTCTATCGATTACGCAAACAAAACCAGTACTTGGAGGAATTTTCTTTATTTCTTTATTAATTATGATTTTATTATACTCTTAATATTATTTGTTATTATCAATATTGAATAGGACCACGCATGTTGGTTGTTTTGTTTTCTCAAGAAGAATCAATCCTTCTCTTATCCAAGCCTCCTTGATTTTGAAAAAAGAATAAAAATCCATTCTTTCTGTCAGTTTTAGTGTGTATAGGCATAACAGTCAAAACTGGAGGTGGGTTTTGTGTATTGTTTAATTTTCTGGTGAGGGTTTGAAATGTCTCCAAAGAGGCGGCATGTAGAAGGCTCTTCTTTCGATGAAAAGCCTCCTAGGAGAACTTTTGAAAGGTAAAATTCGACTTCTGTTTAAATTGTGTGTGTTTGTGTGTGTTTCGATTTTTTCGATCTATGTTATTGATTCTTAGTTCAATTTGCATGTGGGATCAGTGTTCTTTAGGCTTTTTTTGCTGGTTCAAATTGATAAATGGAAGGGTCTTATTTGTTTTGTACCTTGAGCCTTGATGCTTTGCTGCTTGGACTTATATGTAGTAGATAATCCTGTCTTGTAACTTGTAAGGATTATATGTTAGTTGTTATTTGGGAAGGCAATAAGTGGTTAGCTTGTAAGTTGCTCTGGTTTTGCTGGTTATATTGAATATCAAGCCATCCTAGGAATTATGTTCTAGGATCTCCACCAGTGAAATCACCAACATTACGAGCGTGAATTTCTCTGAACAAGGGCCTGCACGTACTTGATCAATCGATAGATGTGTGCTTTGATCATTTCTGTAGGTAAAACATAGGTAGTTAGAAAAAAAATCGTATAAAAACAGAGATATATTCTTGTGCCAATGTTGAAACTTGAAAGTTTTCTTTATGTTAAGAAATGGAGTGTCGGGAGAGTCGGCTCAGCTCATTATACTGCCACTTCTCCCATTGGGTTTATTGGATGTGTTTCCCCGAGCATATTTATACTGGTGAAATAGAAAGTAGGCCTTGAGTTTACTGGTTTTTTATGTTGTAGTCAAGTTTGGGATGTTTCTCCTTCGAAAATAGTTATGTTTGTGTTAATAGACGAGTTTTGAAATCCAATAAGTTTAACTGGGTTTGGATTGGAAATTTTTGCTAGGCATCTCAAAGTAGAATTACATGAGTAGTCAATCCCACTCTAGAAAAAACCAACAGTCTTCCTCACACCCTCACTTGAGTGTATAGCTATTTCCCCCCTTCATAGACGAACCTTGGTACTAATTTTCTACCATTTGACGCTCTTTCATTTAATGCATTCATGACAAATATGACAAAGAATATGATATTTTTATTTTTCGGTGGTTATAATATTTGACCGGTAGATGATCAGATGGGTATGCTGATTGTGCACTTTTGGTTAGTCAGTAATGGAGCCTACAACAAGGGAGATTGGTTTTGTTCTAGTCTCCCTTCCATTGTTAACTATCCAATACAATTGCTGTGTTCTACCGACCAAAGGCTAACCCCCAGAAGATACAAAAATCATCTTCTTTGCCAATGAAGACATAGTAGCATCAATGGTAGAAACTAGAAATTAGTGGTTCTCTATCTGAAAAAGAAAAGTGGGTCTTAGGTCAGTTTGATCTTTTTAGACTTTTGTATCCTAGTCTACTTGGAGAAGTTGGACCTCCTGTGTGTAATTCCATTTGTGTTGATAAATAATTTTGCAATCCAATACTTACCTGCACATGTACAGCTGGCTTCCCTCAGCCTTTTAGATTGTGAGCTTGACCCTTACATTATGCTACACCCCAAGTAAGGAATTCAAATAGCCAAGGAATCATTTTAGGTAAGAGCTCAAGTCTCTGTACTGAAAACACTTTGAGATGATTTAGTTTCGATGTGCATGTTTGGGCCTTCCATAATGTTAGGGTGATGCGTAATAACTAGAACTTTTCTTTCCTGGAATATGTAGTTTCTGTGCATGTTGTGGGGTATGCTTTACTGATACTTCTGTCTGTACTTCTAATAGTGTGGTGCAGGATGTAATGTCATTGCAAAGATTGCAGAATCTCGTGCAGCCGGTTCTCGAGCCTCTAATTCGTCGAGTTGTAAGTCTATGGTCTTTCTGGTAAAGATTTCGGAGTAATTGATTGTAATGCTTTCAGGATTAAATATTTTCATGTTTATTATGTATTTTCTGTTTTAGTTCTTTTATCATATCTCGCCTCTTCCCTCGAAATTTAAAGTGCAGACTGAAGTATTGATTTAAGGCGCATTGAGTGCCCAGAACCTGATTCAAAAAGGCTTAAGGCAAAGTATCCTTTATGGACATACGTTAACAAAATTTCAAGCATCAATATTCAGTAGACTAGATGATAAAATTTTGCATGCATGTCAATAGAACTGACTATGTGAAAGACGACAGAAAGACAAGATAAAACAGTATTTCTACTATGGATATGTAACGTAACCATAATTATTGCGCACCAGGTTTCCTGCTGTATGCTCAAATCACAACGTTTTGAGAACTTTCTATTTCTTACTATATTTACTGAGAGCACTGTTCTGCAGGTTGATCTATGAACAAAGTGTGAAATTATGATACTCACTTTTATTGTGGGTTTGTGTTTAGCATTCCTTTGGACATTGTGTGTATTGATTTCATACTTATATCTGTATTTGATTTGACTACTCCAATAGCTGAAATAATGTGTGACTGAGCTTATTAAAGTTGTTAATGTGATTGGCAGGTAAAGGAGGAAGTGGACACAGCTTTAAGAAAATATATGCTAAATACTGAGAGGTGTGGGATGTAATTTTGAAATAATCACGGTTACTTTTGAGGAATCCTAATTACTATCTCCTTTTTATTTATCATATGTTCTCGTTGTATCTTCAGGACTGGTGGCAAAGATGTACGACCTTCTGAGTCTAGGAGTTTGAAGTTAAAGTTTTTAAGTGCTATATCTCTTCCAGTATTTACTGGGACTCGTATTGAGGGAGAAGGTTTCACCACTCTGGAGGTTGCTTTGGTTGATGTTTTAACTGAGCAAGTTGTTTCCGATGAGCTTGTATCATCCGCAAAAGTGGAGATTGTAGTACTCGAAGGAGATTTTGATACCAATGAGGTTACCTGGAAACCTGAAGAGTTCAAAAACAATATAGTGAGAGAGAGATCAGGCAAGAAGCCTCTCTTATCTGGGGATGTGATAGTGACTCTAAAAGATGGCATTGGTATGGTAGAAAACGTCTTATTTACGGATAATTCCAGTTGGACGAGAAGTCGGAAGTTCAGGTTAGGGGTAAGACTTGTGGAAAATCTTGAAGTTAGAATAAGAGAGGCAAGATCAGAAGCGTTTGTTGTTAGGGATCATCGCGGAGAATGTGAGTTCCTTTTTGGTGCTTCAGACATGTCTTATTGTCATTTATTCTTGACAACTCTCTTTAATCACCCCTGGGACTTGCTAAATTGGTTTGCATCTGACATCTCTTTCCACAGTAGATTGAAATGTTCTCACGCTGAACAATTTAAAATGAGTTTTATATGGCATATACAGTTTTGATGCTTGCTTCTGAGTTCTGATCCATAAGTAGTAGTATGAAATTAACCTAATTTGGTCCCATGATCCTTTATATGTTTCTCCATTTCGGAGACCCCTGCATATCATCAACTTCGGCCCACTAACATCTCGCAATCTCTTACTTCCATCTTTGTTATCCAAGTTTAAACTTCACAGTAATGTAAATTGAGATGATGTGCAAACACTTGGATAGGTGGTGTTATGGTTTTGCTAATCTTCATTCCAAACTGGTGGTATGGTTTTTCTAATGTTCATTCCAATCTGTTTATTTCTTAATGTTTAGTCCAAACTGGATTTTCTTAAACTGTATTAAACCATAGTTGCTTAGAGGAAAAATTGCCCATGATGGGTCCTTGTTTACCCTGCTTGCTTCATGAGGTTTACTGTCTGGTAAACTGTTTATTAGCAGTTAATGTTCAATCCGGTTGATGTACTTTTTTGTTCAGATCTCAAAATTGCCCCTGTTATGTGACTATTACTTTTCTGATGACGATATGCAATTTTTCAACAAAGCCTTTTATGCGGCGAGTACCATTTAATATATATGCAATGCAATGTAGGCTTTATTTCTCTTAATTTTCTTGCACATCTGAGTAATCCACAATAGATACTCTTAAAAATAGGATAGCGGAGAAAGTTCTACACAGAAATGTAACTGATTACACTATCTATTTACATCTTTTAATTTTTCTTACACAAGTGTACAAGAAGCACCACCCACCATCTCTCTCTGATGAGGTATGGCGGCTTGAGAAGATTGGCAAAGATGGAGCTTTTCACAAACGCTTGGCAAAAGAAAGAGTCAATACTGTGCAGGACTTCCTTGTGTTACTTTCCTTGAGCCCCTCAAGGCTTCGTCATGTAAGAATGAATATGTTTACTTATTCTTGCTGTATTATAATTGAGTACATACCAATTCAAGTCTGTCGGTTGAACACAGTACACTTATTTGTACGAGGAATTTGCATGGACAGCTTTTATCGGATACCAGCGGCTTGGGATCAGCTTAGGATTGTGCTGGTTTCAGTATGTTATCTCTTTTTTGCAATGTCTCACAGAGACATTGAAGTTGGTGTAGACATGTTAAAACTTGAATCTGAACAGTTATCTTCCATATCAAATCAGTGATCAAGTGAACAACTCTGTGTTTGATAAGATTGGGTTGCTGTAGTTTTGTCATAAATACTTTCATTTCAATATGGTCATCTCCCTGTAAGTCTGTCCATTGGTCTGTGTAGATCTAACTCCATGAATTGAAAATCCTGCAGATCCTTGGCCCTGGTATGTCTGCAAAAATGTGGGAAGTCACGGCGGACCATGCTCGGACATGTGTTCTCGGCAATAAATTATACTTGTATGATCATTTGAGAACTCCGCAAAAGAACGGTGTGGTCTTCAATGCAGCTTGGCAGGTGAAGGGGATGTTTTCAAACGGCCACTATATACCCACCAAAAATCTTTCTGAAGAAGAAAAGGCATGTTTGCTTATATTTTCATCCTTCACTTACTATTTTTGTTTACACCCCCTCCCCGCAGGTAAAGAGGGAAAAAAAAGAAAAAAAAAGATGCCTTTCAGTCACACCCGTGATGGAAGGTTAACGCCATTTCTTTTGGGGTGGGGGTGGTGTAATTTTGTTATGAGATTTACTTGTGGGGATCTGACTGTGAACCATTATCTTTTCCTGGGTAATGTACCATTATAACATATGCATTATGTTAGACTGCCAGTTGAGAACTTCAGATAAAATATTGATGCAAGACTAACTTGAATCCAGCTTTATTCAGTCTAATGCTCATGGGTTGGTCATCTCTGCATATGGAGATCGTCAAAATATAGTGGCTTTTGATGATGACTCCACCCTTAGCATCCCAACCTCGTTGGATGCTCAATCTTCTTCAGAATTGCAGTCTCAGGCTTCACAACATCAAGATCCGAGTACTCCGACCAAGATTGCGAGATTCCCTTTCTCACAACTGGAAGCGGCTACTCCCAGTTACATGCAATATGGCCTTGATGAGTACTTCCCCAGTTTTGACCTCATGGATTTAACGTATGATCAACCATTGAATTATTCCAGTGAAATCCCAGAGATCTGCGACACTGGTTCCGTGACTCGAGCTTTTAGTGCAAATGCGCACTTGGAGTTCTTTGAAAGTGAAGATTTGGATTACTCAGACGATTTGCAGAATGTTACAAACTCTTATGCCCCCTTTCCACGAAATGATGTTGTTAATGTCCCAAAGCAGAGGTGGAACATTTTAGTCATTGTGCTCAAGTGGCGCTTCCTGCTAAAAAGGATAGTGAAAAGAACTCGCAGTAGAGGAATACCGAGTTACTGTTGAACTTTATTGTATAATGGAATGAACGTGAAATAAACCTAGAAGTGATCTGACTGAGCGGGTAAAGGATGCAGCTAATTGTCAAGAATATTTTGGTGCGTGGTTGTTCTTGAAGATGTACATAAAGCTGTTACCTGCAAAGCCGACAGATCCCTGGGGCAATTGATAAACGGGGAAACATGGTATGAAACTGTATAGCATAGTTCCGTCCGGTGGTCTGATGGTGATGCTTCATTCATGTACACATTTATTTTGCTGTGATTTGGTGAGTTGATCACCGGTGTGATGTGGTGAATTTGTCAAGTCCACTGGCTGTGATGATATTATTATGAATGCCTGCTACAGTGCTACCCTAGTTCCATTGAATTGATTGATTTAAATAATGGAGACCTGGTTTATAGAAGTTCTACTTCTACTAGTCTTGTATTGGTTTTATCCTTTAAGCTAATTTGAAGCCAAATTAACTGACTAGTTAGCTGCTAATTCATTTAAATAATTGTGTTTATATAAGGTGACTTGTTAAAAATAAGCTACATTAAGCTGTCTTGTAAAAAAAGATAATTTTTTTTTTAATTTACAAGAAGTATGCCCCTGGCATTTTGCTTAACAATTTTTTTAATAGATAAAAGTACATTAAAATTTGAGAAGCTGTATTCTCTGTATATACAAGACGCATACCATTATTAGGTAAAATTCTGCTATATGTGCAGTGTATATGAAGAAGAATAGTTCTATCTCTGCTATTTCTGATGAGAATATCCATATTGCTGTAAGATCTGTGCTGAAGCGGCTCAAATGTAAACTAGAAACGTTGCTGACAATTTCTTGGCTGATAATCGGAACACATCTACATTTTGCAGTTGTCTTCACACATTTCTTTCTGCAAAAAACAAAGGGAAACAACATCCACAGACTTGTCAACGTTGGAAATTTTTTCAAATTAATGTTGTGAACTTGTGATAATGCAAAACCAGGAACTTCCACATTGATGTAGGGCTGGTGTCAAACCAATAACATATTTCCTTTTCTCTCTATTTCAAGACTGAGTACCTCCTTTCATAGCAGTTTCCTAATCTTTCTTCTAGCATACAAAGAGCAGTGCATAGAGCAACTGAAATGTGCATGAACACCTACTGAGTATTAAGAAATGTAAAATAAAGTGCGCACCTTCTTCCTGCGTGCCTCCAGAACCTCTTCAAGAGGTGGCCTCCCTGTAACATTACAAATATTTGGTATAAATGAAATACATAGATGACACATATACTAGCAAAAAAGCCTCCCACGAAAGAGTCCAATACCTGTAACTTGAAGACGGTATTTAGCCCAAACACCATAAACGGCATCAGCAATGGTTGCAACCTGTCAATGAAATGTTCTCCAAATAGTCAACAATTGAGAAAATTAAGGATAGATAATTTTTGTACTTGAGGAACATTCTCATAAGCGGACTTACAGGTTCATATTTGGTGATAGCATACACCCATCCCAAGCCAACTGCCTCGTAAAGTTTTCTGAATACCTACATGGTCCAGTTAATTAATCCATTACTAGCAGATATATATGCTACATAATACAAGTGCCCAAAATTATCACTTCCCTAGGGAGATGGAAGCATTCTTGCCTCTCAATGTCAAACTACAGATCTTAAGAATGAACTCGTACATACATTCTGGAACACTTTAATAAACATGCATTACAATCCACTTGGAATATATCAGTAACTACTGATGTTTACTGGAAACTGGAAATTGTTATTACTAGGAGAATTAACCATACATTCTTAGAAGACAGGCAACTAAGTGACTGGTCAGGCAGACAATGACTTGTAACATATTTACTTGCACAAAAAGTTCGAACATTATCAAATTAAAAGGCCAAGAGAGGATCTTTGGAACTTTATGAAGCAAACCACATCGTATGCTTCTGTCACTGGAAGCTACAAAAAGCAGCTTCATAATACATTGTTTATGATTTAAGTATTCTATGGATAATGAACATTAGAACATACAATGGATATGAGCAACAGTAATGGAAGCTTAACAGAGATACATGGATACTTCATATTATAAAACCTATGAAAAATACGCATCCGGAGCAGAAATTCAATACGGAATCTACCTCGATATCTCTCACTACAGTCCCATCTGACTGGATTGCATGAATTCTTCCCATAGCCTACATTAGATGACATCAAATTTTAGTTACCAGCACCAAAGAATCTCTAACAGCATTCATTTAAATTCACAACATACGAAAAGAAGCACCCAAATTCTAGTAATCAGTCACAGTACTAATCGAATAAGAACGCATACAGTTTCATAATCGAGCCCTTGATTCTCCTCTGGACTATATTCATCAGCACTAATGTCCACAAACTTGATAGTTCCATAAGTTTTGTTCCTTTCCCTTAACATATCAACCTACCAAATACAATTCCCAAAAATCAAATCAATAGCTGAATAAGCACTACTGCACTAGAAATGAAATTCCCAAAATCAAATCAATTCACCTCCTTCATACAAAGAGGACAATCTCCATCATAAAGCATCTTAATCTTCCAATCCTCAGGTGATGATGGATCTTCATTTTTCTGCGAGACAGGATCTGTAGCTATTCCACTTATAGCTCGAATTCGGTATCCCAATTTCACTCCTGTAAATAAAAAAAGTTCTTGATTGAGAAAGAATAAAATACGAACAATAACGCACTTACAAATGCTTACCAGTTGGTTGGTGAATGAGTTTGGCTGATCTGGTAAAAGGGGTATTTGAAACAGAGACAGCAGAGTACGATGTTCGGAGATAAGTGGAAACGGAACACAAGGAATTGGTGTTTAGCTGTTTTCCGAGGGAGATTGCGCCTCTGAAAGACATGGCTAATTGTTGAATGGTTTGAATGTGATGATGGTGAAGGGAAATGGAATACAAATGGAGAAGCCATAGCTCAATTTCTGCAACTCTGTTTTGTGATACGTGGATGAACCACGTTCATCGAAAATGTCTATGTTCGAAAAGGCGGGTGGCAAAACGCTTGTGCAGACGTTTTAGCCACGGGTTCTAAAGGAAAAGCAAAAAACCCGACCGCACGCAGTGTAACCGCTTTCACCGGTTATGATATTTGACAAAACCGATTTTATTAATTTTAACCCGGTATAAGCGAATGGTGACACCACCCGCTTTGAAATGTGTAACAATTTTTCACATCGAATCATATTCTAATAGGGTATATAAAAAAGTCAACCATCCGATTCAACTCTGTAAGTCGTCTCTTACCGTATCTAAAATTAATTTATTTTTAAAAGTGTCAGTGAGTTAAGTTTTCTTCACCCGCTATTTAGCAAGTGGATGGCAAATTGGATTGTGCCATTCATCCGACAAGTTGACCATGATAAATAAAAGTAGGTAAATATATGTATTAAGTGTCAACATAGCTGTTATATGATTAACTATCAGAAGCTCAGAACAACTCGTATAGGTAGGATCCGTTAGAGCTTAAAAAATAATCGTATCCTCGTCCTCGTATACTCGTAGTTTAAACAAGAAAGTAGATGGATTACACTTTTAAAAATACCCCTCCATCATTCACGTACCTAATACCTTTTATCAATATTGAAGTGTGAATTTGTCCTCGTTTTAGCTCATGCATTGTCACATCAGGATCAAAACTAGAATTTCGAATAGTCATACCGGATTAAACGAGTTGAGTTGTGAACAAGGTAGGATAAAAAATTTGGAACTTTAAGAAAAGAAGCCACATGGGCCAAAACTGAATATGAGAAAGTCTAGGGAACAGCCTGAAAGAAAGAAACAATTCCTCAATCTCCATCGCTCATCCGAGAAAAGTCTCTATCTCGCTCTCCCTCTCTCAGCTGAAGAAAATGGCGTTTCTACTGAAGAAAACTTGTCTTTCAGCTCTCCGATTACAATCACAGGTACGTTTACATTCTCGTTGTTTTTTCAATTTTGGTTGAATTTGCATATCTGACTGATAATTCGATGGGGCTTGTAATAGCTGAAAGCCGATGATTCGATGATGCTATCAAGGCGTGGATTTCATGTCGAGCCTGGTACCCGAGAGAAAGCTGTGAGTATATCTATCTCTCTACCCAAACAGTTATTCTGTCTGGATTTGTGATTTAGGCTTAGGTCTTTTCTGGATCTTCTGTTGTGGAATATGTGTATCTGGCTAGTTTGATTTCAATGTTCATTTCGCTTTAGGCGTGATGGTAGATTTTCACGAATAGATGATAGTTAAGCTTATGATTGATTGGGTTTCAACTAGTTAAGAGTAATTTACCAAGGATCTTTGGAAATGGCTTCGGAAATATATTGAGGTGTGGCTATCTACTTATGATATCATATCATAGGATATGTCAAGAGGAATTTACCTATGCAAAAAAGCTTTAATCACTGATTGGGAATCACAACTTTGAAGCTGCATTTGAGTTTTAGTAGATAAGTGAACTTCTAGATTGTGGTTTGATCATTTCTGTGGAGGCTTTCACTGCGATACACTCTCGAACTCTCACCTGAAATTTGAAGAAAGTAACAAATGCTAATTGTAAAACTATGGAACTGAAAGAGAGAGGAATCCACCACTGTTGACAGCTCTCCAAGTAACTGTTATAATTTAAAGGTTAAGTTGTCTGAAATACAAAAGTGTTTGCAGTATTGATGCATAGTTGCATACCTATGGAGCTTTATAATTAACATTTTGTGTTTATGAATGTGTGTTAAGTTATTTGGATTTCTACATCTCTTTCACCAACATTTTAGATAATATCGATATGTCATGTCTTTCCAGCTCCTAGCAGAGGACTCCTCTCTAAAACGGTTCAAATCGTACAAGCAAAGTGTGCGAACCCTCAAGAAAGTCGGAGATATTGTTACCGTCATAGTTGTAGCTGGTATGCTCTTTCTTCTGCCCCCTCTCCCTCTCTTATGATTTCCGAATATCAAGTTAATAAACTAATAGATGACTTTGAAGACCAACCAACTCCTGTAAAGGAAATTTATGATAAAGGTGCTTTCTTCATGTTTCATATATTATTTACATCGGGTAGAGTGGATGCAACGAAGGTCTACAGAATGCCTGTACGAATTAAGTACCAATACATGGAATGAACTAGGTTTAATGTTAATTTTATGTTGCTGATTCATGTAGTTTAGTCTTTGAAGTGTGGTTAGAAAAAGAATACCACTGGGTTTTATTTATTTATTTAGTGAAAATACCATGGAATGAACTCATTACCTCTTAGTTACGGGTCTAGAATTACTAAGAAGGTTAACCTCATGGGCAAAGTAGGGAGCACTAGTGATTTCAGAGTTTTAAACACTTATTGCTAGTATCATTGGAAGTACTTGTTAGACTGCGGCATATAAAGTTGCATGGTATGTTTGACATAGATCTTCAGCATGCGTGCTGTTCATTTTTCAGAGAAGTGTCTGGCTACTATTATACATATAAGCTAGTAGTTACTCGATGTACTTCCATAATATCTGCGCTTGCTGAATTATGGGAACGAATCTAAATGTAGTTCAATTGGGTTATAGAAATATCATATTTGTCATTTTTGTTCAGCATGCATGCTGTTCATTTTTCAGAGAGGTGTCTAGCTACTATTATACATAGAAGCCAGTAGTTAGTGGATGTACTCCCATACTATCTGTGCTTGCTGAATATAGGAATGAATTTAGTTGTAGTTCAATTGGGTGATAGAAATATCATATATCTCATCACCTTAATTCTTAACTATTCTCCAAAATATTAGAAAATGTTTGATAGATAAAGATGCGCCTCCAGCCATATAATTCTGGATGTATAAAAAGATGTCATGGCAGTTCATACTCTCAAGTCCTTGTAATTTTTTCACCAAAACACCCTTGATGGCACTTTTGTCCAGTGTACATTGCTGCTCTATGTGCCTAGCTGGCTGTCATTTCGTTAAGCAGTGGAAGCGCTTACCATATTATGATGCTTACTGTAATTTCTATGGATGTGATATCATGTCACTTTGTCAAATGTTAATTCATTTCCTATCATCTTGTAGCAATTAATATAATCAGAACTACCTCGTGTAAGTTATCATGGTGCTCCCCAAACACCTTTGGGCTGATACTGCTACCTTATTTTGCTCCTTCAAACACTCCATTATGTTTATCTCAGTGCATAGAATAATTAAACTCGAGTTGGTCTACTCTCTTGAACATGATTACCAACTTCATCTTCCCATTTGACTTTTTTTGGTAAGTAACATTGGTGATGTGAAAACTATTTTATTTTCTGGGGAATTTACCAGCAGTGTCCTGTGATTTTGCATAACACAAACTTTCATAGTTGAAAAAGTACATTAAAATTTGAGAAGCTGTAGTCTCTGTATATACAAGACGTATACCATTATTAAGTAAAATTTTGCTATATGTGCAGTACATGAAGAAGAATAGTTCTATCTCTGCTATTTCTGATGAGAATATGTATATTGCTGTAAGATCTGTGCTGAAGCGGCTCAAACGTAAACTAGTAATGTTGCTCACAATTTCTTGGCTGATAATGGGAATACATCTACTTGCAGTTGTCTTCACACATTTCTTTCTGCAAAATACCATTTATATTCTTCGTGGCATAAAAATATGTCTTGGTCAATTGTAACATAAAAGGCCAGAGAATCTGGTTATCATGAAGTGGTGTCTTTGTGATTCCTTGCTGTTCCCCTTTGTGTATGCATTTTTTAGCCTTTAGCAGTGTCATTTCTTTGTTGCATATTTGTCAGCACATCCTGATACAAACAGTTGGACTGAGTATCGAATCAAAATTTAGTTTCAAGCTTATGCCCCAACGTTTCATTTTGTGTACTCAGGATGCTGCTATGAGATCTATGTCAGAGCAACAACGAGGGAAGAAGCCGGCAAACAAGATAACTAGAGTGTCTAATAGTGGCTATTATGCACGCGCACATAAATCCCCCTTCGGTTGATTCAGGAACCAAACATTCGAGAGAATAGGAGTGTTTTAATATTTCGCAAGCAGAAGTTTAACTGAGGTGTTTAATGTTTCACCTTTCAGAAGCAGGAAGTGGAACTAAAAATAAATCTTCCTTTCTCTTACATAATGGATGAAAACTTATATTGCTAGATATGATGTTCTTTTATGGGCTTTTTCTCGCCCTATCTGTGATTGCAGCGTGTAAAGTTGATGACGACGAGCAATTTTCTGATGGAAAACTTGATGCTTAGTGATGATGGGTAACTATCAGAGGATTATTGGTGTAGTTTGTAGAATGAAGTCCTAGGCAGAATGAAATCATGAGGGGGAGATTTTATAATAACAATAAGCTAGAAGCAGTTGAACTTGGAGACTGAGCAGCTTAATTTTTAAGATCATTGCTCAAAATCATGAATGAAACGGCGAGAAACAAAAAACATCAAAATCTATACATGCAAGAGCTTACTTAGATAAGTTTGGTTAACATATTGAGCCAGAAAGCTCCCATCACAAAGTCACATACAGACATGCACATGCTACAAAATGGTACGGTATGTGCATAACGGACTGACCGTAGCTGACACGTTTCATTATAAACATGCTACAAAATGGCAAGGGCTGTGCATTTGAAATTGACTTTAGTTGACTGAAACCTAGAAGTACGTACATCACGACTACTTTCTCTTTTCTTTTTTGATCTTTTGTTGGGAGGGGGAATGATCAATGATGCATGGAAAACAAAAACTCCAGACTACATTTTGCATCAGATGTTTGACAGTGCTTAACCTGTAATTCTCCTTTCTTTGAGTGCAATTCCTTCAAGAATCCCATCAGTGGAGAAAGTTCCATGGAACTGCTGCGGATCAACTGGCCCTGGCAGCTCAAATGATATTGAGAAAGGCCCTGGTGGACAAAGATTCTGCGATTTCATCTCAAATACTTGGGAGTATTTGTTTATCGTTCTTTCACCAGTGACCGTGACTCCTTTGATTAGTACAGTACCGTTGCATTCAACTTCACAGCTAAATTCTCCTGTGGCAGGCCAACTCTAAAGACATTAATCAACAATAATGGAGTCAATTGAAATTTAACAATTAAACCATAACTAAGAAACACAGATTGATATATAGGACTTACTGTCATCCCGTTTAACTCCAGGAAGAGCTACCCGGAAAAGATACGCATCCTCTGACTCCCCAATATCCATTAGTCCTACAACTGGTCCGATATGTCCTCTTGCAGCACTTCCAGTCACCGCAAATCCATTTTTTATACTGCCAACAACATTGCCCCATTCTCTTTTTGTAGGCACATGAGGAACAAATATTATCCCCTGATCATGATCCTGCGAGGAACCACAACTCGCAGGTGACTGCCCAATAGAAATAAAGGGTTCGGGAGAAGAAGTCTGCACAGCATTACAGAGCGGTATTGCATTATCATCATCATCGTTCGATTTTGGGGCCACAGGCATCATCACATCGCAGGAGTCATTTATATCGGCAAATTCATGCAATACAACACTCTCTCTATCTAGCTGAAAATCGTTTAGTCCTGTAAGTCTCTTAAACCTTTCTATATGGTTCGGTGCTATATGACCTACTTCTGGATTGTCAAGGAACACGATGCTTTGAATTGTGTCGCCTGGATTTGTAGTCTGTGTAGGCTGATGTAGCTCTGGAGGAAAGAGATTGTTGAATCGAGGATAAGGTGTGGAACGGCCTTCAAGTGGGAATGGAAGATTTCCATGGATGAACTCTAGTAATAAAGGCCGAGTCACGACTACAGATTGTGGAGCCTTTCTGAGTATGTAGTAGTAGACACTTTCCAAAACTGACGTCTTTATCCATGTCTTTTCCAAATCATCTACATTGTACGATGGAAGATTTTCAGCATATCTTTGCCAAGCTGACTTGAAGGGCTGTTCGTTCTTAAGACGAGGACCAAAATATGTTCCCATGATGAAAGATAGCAGAAAATACTGATCATTTGTCAATAGGCCACCATATTTGCCTTCCATTGAACCTGCTAAAAAGTGGAATTTCAGACAGAAAAACTTGCATCGGAAAAGTTATACAATGGATTATTCATAATAATCAAAAGCTTGTGACGCGTTTAGATTGCAAACCAACCCTTCACGAAAACACAAATTAAGTTGATCAGATTCAGTTGTATGGCGCCTTGGTCAATTTGAATCCATCAAATACGTTGAGCTCGTGCACACTGCACATTGTGATTCAACTACATATTAGCAATACTTGCAGACAATCACAGTTAATTACTAACTTTTATCATGTTACATTTTCCTTTTACCTTCAAGTGGCAATGCATAAACTAGACAACATTTTATAATTAACTCTTATATAATATTTTCTTCTAGCCCAAACCTTGAAATAATTATCAAACAGCTGTAAGATCACCAGGTAGATATAGAAAAATTAAGACTCTGAACATGGCTAATTTAACACTCGTAGACATCCTATTCCCATCAAGCATGACAATTCTTATCTTACATCACGTGCGGGCAAATGGCCATTGAACTACCAACAGAACTGCAACGGTCCATTTCGGGGAATTCAATGCATTGCCCCCACATAGAAACTGATTATAGCAGCCCTGACACAGGCCGTTTAAATTATTGTTAAAACGCTGAGAGAGACCGGGGCTTGCTTCAATGGGTTGGCACTTGGCACAGCTCAACTAGTCAGCTAAGGAGTGGTGGTTGGTAGTTCGTTTCATCGGTTTTTGAGTTTGTTTAGATGCTAAGTTTGCAACCACCGCTTGTATACCCGATCTCTAATAGAATACATAATCTAACATAATTCGTAGGGGATCCAACATGGCCTCACACATTCTATATTCTAAGTGTGTGGTGGTTACACCTAGCATCATACAAACGGGCTAAACCGACTTGACAACAATTGCAATACACATCAGTTAACACCTGCTTACTTTTCTCTCAATGATTTGATTTTAAAAAACCCATAAACTAATCATTTGACAGTACCCACCATTCACAATTTTCCTACCTACTATTCTAAATTTCCAACGCCTAAACTACTATACCAAGTCGGCAAGTCCAACATACCAACATCTCGCACTTAATTTAATACTGCTTTAAGAAAAATTAAAGTGCGAATAACATATCTAAAATAGACATCAATACTTAGCCAACTTGGGCAATTATCCCAAACAGAAGCTAGGGAGTACACTTAGCTTTATCTATAAATGAATAAATACTAAATAAAATCAACAGAATCTGAAATCTACAAAGAAATTAACACACAAAAGATAGATTATTGTTATATATAGTTGCATGTATGCCCATTCTTGAAATGAAATCATGATAATTTTACACACACATTCTACTACAATCAAGTAATATTCACAGTGTACAGAAGAAATCAAATAAGCTAATGTTTGAAGTGAGAAATCAACAAGTCATGAATTACCTGCTGTTTGAATTCAAGAAGTTGATCCAGAATTGCAATGTGAACTCACTCTTTTGTTCTTTTCCTTTTTGTGTATCAAGTGCAGGTGTCAAGTGAGTTAAAATGATTTTGGAGAGAAGTTGCTTTTGCTGTAATAACAATAATAATAATAATAATAGCAATTAACAATTCTTTTTAATTAGCATGCACTGCCCCAAACTGCCACCTAACCCACAAGTGGAGTCAAAATCACTTGTACCATCTTTCTCTATGAGAAATTGAGAATCTCTCTACATTACACGTATATATATATATACACATATGTTCAATAATGTGCATGCTTCGGATTTGAGAATCTCAATACACTTGACATTTTAATACATGTATCGTATGCATTTCATCTCAATACGATGAACATTAAAGTATTTGAGCCAACTCTTACCTTCTTCCTAATCAACTTTAGATTTAACTTTGACATGTTAATATGCGTACATGGATATCGCACAACTATGACCCTAATCTTCGAATTCATTCCAAAACTATGGGTTATAATTTTTTAGAGTTGATTTCCCTATGGGTAATTGAATCATCCATTTAATCAAATACAAATCTAAAGCATGTGCTAGCGCACTAGCACATTTTCCTTATATCAATTATGTCCTTTCATTAAAGTGCTTGAAATTTATACGAAAGGCGAGAGGATAAGAAAAAGTCACAAAAATATAAGAGAAGAGAGTAGGTTTTTTCTACCTTTTTCCATCACAAGTGACCTCTTTGTAGGTGAGTAAATGAGAATGTTACTTTATTTTTCATTACAATATTTTGTAACTTATGATTCACTACCTTCACTACTTCACAAGAGTAATCTTGTTACTTATGGAGCAACAAATGACATGTTCAATATTGTAACTATCATAAATTACAAATTTCTACTTGAACCAAAAACTTCTATATAAAGTTGAAGTAGTTGAACCAACAAAAGCTTAGCTCACAAGGGCTAATCCATTAGAGTTTGGCTCGATTCCAACAATTATGTGTGAGAGTCGCGCGCACCTACTCACATACTAGTCCACTAGTTTTGTGTATAAATCTGGTCAGGATTTACACTCAACTTACATTGCTACACAACTTAAACACCAAGTAGGAGCTAGTAAATTATAAACTAGAGATTAAAACAATGTGGGACAAACCCATTCAACCTTCTAACTTGATCATTTTATTACTCACAAACTCAATGTCCATGTTGGGCAAATAATATATTAATCCGAAGCTCTTACAGAGTAACTTTTATATATATATATATATATATATATAAAATTAACAAATAATTAAGAAATAGTCTCAATGTAAATATACCTCTCAATACATTATTTACTTCACGTTTTCTTCATAATTCTTAAAAAATTTCTCAATTGTTTTGAAATGAGATTCAGTTCAACTTAACTCATTAATTTTTTTTTTATTTAAACGGTTAAAGGATGACTCGAACCCTCCGACCTATTGGTTGGAGAGTTGAAGCGTCTTACCAACTGAACTGCGCTTCGTTGCCAACTCGTTAAAATGACGAGTTTAAATTTAACTTGAATCTTATTTAGGCAGGTGGCAGGATAAAATTGGCTCGATTCTTTATGGTTTATACGTGTGTAAACCCGCAAGTTATAACTTAGCTTTCATCTTTGTGGAATTTTGCTATAAAATTTTGTAGAGTCCATCCTAGGAGAGACCCCTACATTTTGGAGTCCTGAAAATCCCCCTCAACTGATAAAACTAAATAATTATACCTTTTTTTTCACAACTTGACTTTAGATGATTTTTCGCGGATCTTTTAATCCGGATTCATTAAAAACGGATCAAGTAAAAACTAGACAATATAATTTAAAAACTAAACGAGAGTGTAAATTTAATATCATGTAAAAACTAGAAAATTTCTTTTACATACTAGACAATATAGATTACACCAATAGAAATCAATGTACAGATAATAAAAAACTAAACAAGTTCATTTATAAAACTAGACAATATAGTTACAAAATTAGATAATATATCGTAAGAACTATACAATACATACTAAAGTGACTAACCATATAGTTCCAAAACTAGACAATATGTTGTAAAAACTAGACAATACATTCTAAAAACTGCACAATAAATTTATAAAAAACTAGACCCTAATACTTGCATCAGGACACCCAGCTACAATATCCCTGGTACCTTGGAGATCTGCTTCAGCTTGTGTTAAACTAAGACTGAAACTTGGAAAGTCAATCTTCAACATCAAATTGTACATGCTCACCACATTATCAATCAGACTTCTTCAATGTCCAATGTTGAATAAGGAGAAGTGAACATAATCAACACGCCCTTTACATGGGAACCTATGGAGGTAAGCCGGTACAAGCACTAGTATACAACCATGAAACCACAACAATCCACATTACGTATGGAAGTTACTCTCTCAACTTGACTAACAAGTCTCATGTCCATATTATGTCCTATTGTTGATCCTAGGAAGATGCCGCATGCATACAACATAAAAAGTCTCTTAAATCATCTCCACCATCCGTTAAACTCAACAACACCTTCCCATGCATCTAAAAGTGAGAAAAGTGTAAAAAACTATTAAAAAAATTTCATTAAAACTATATACAATAGATGTTAAAAACTAGACACTTTCATACCAAGCTGTTCAACATTAAAACTAAATAGTAGATGTTGAAAACTAGAGAACAAATACAAAAACTAGACAAATTTTTTACAATAAAGTTGTAATGCAATAAAAACTGGAAAATAGATGTTTAAAACTAGACACTTTCACACAAAACTGTAACACATTATAAACTAGACAAAAATATGTTAAAACTAGGGAGATCTAAAAATTAGACATTTTTTTTTTATAAAAAGTAGTAATTCATTAAAAACTTGACAGATTGACAAAAAGGGGTAAAACATTAAGAACTAGACAAAAAACCAGACAATTTCTCAAAACACTAAAAACTAAACAAATGATGGTACAAACTAGAGAATAGATGTTAAAACTAAACATATTTACACAAAAGCGAGACGAAAAGAAGGTTAAAACGGAGCAAAATAAATCTAATAACAATCGAGCAACAAAAATTGATGTTGAAGCAACCAAGCAACAAAAAACGAAGCAATTACGATCAACAATCGAAACAACAACAATTGCGATGATCAAAGTCGAAGCAACATACCAAAAAGCAAACCGAACTCGAAAACACAATAGAGAGAGAAAAACGGACATAATTACCTGATTGTGCGATGAATCCGGAGAAAACCGCTCTAGAATTGAGATTTTCAGACAATCCAGAAAAAATCGCCAGAATAGAGAGAGAAAATGGAAGAGAAAAAATTAGAAGAAAGAAACTGAAAATACCTATTTATACTTTATTCATAAAAAATGGTATGACCTGCATGCATTTTGACCAGTGAAAAGTCTATTTCTGACCCGCGAAATAAAAAAACCAATTAAACTAAAAACTAGATAGTTTGTATACAAATTCTGGAGAATTATTGAACTCTTTAAAATGAAAGGCGACTTTTATACTCCCTCCATCCCATTACAATTGAAACGTTTTTTCGTTTTGATCGTTCCATTATAAACGAAATATTTTTACATTTTTAGTAATAACCCCACAATACAACTCATTTTCCACCACACATATTTTATTAAACTCATTTTTAATTACATTTTTAAAAATCGTATTTTTTCTAAATGTTTATTTCGAGCGGGACGAAGGAAGTAATAGTTTGAAAATTTTGTATGTGTATGTGTGATCTTCTAAATTTCAAATCCGATAAATGGCACTTGTTTGGAAAGTCGGCCAAGTACAACTACTAGTGGCAACGGTGACGAACACGCGACACAGTAACGTTACTAAACTACTACTACTACTACTACTACTATTCCACTATAGCTGACCTGTAAAACCACTCAAAACCCTTGAAAAACAGAAAATAAATAAGAAAAAAGGTAGTTGTACAAGAATCTTTGTTGCATTAATTTCTGTGGGCTGTGCTGGTGAAAGTTAGCAGAAGAAACTCAGTATCTCAATACACCTTTCTTTCTGTTTGCCTTTTTTGTTTGTTTCAGAAAAATGGCAAGTTTTGCAGGTACTACACAGAAGTGTAAAGCATGTGAAAAGACTGTTTACTTGGTGGATCAGCTCACTGCTGACAACAAAGTCTATCACAAGGCTTGTTTCAGATGCCATCACTGCAAAGGAACCCTCAAGGTTTCTCCTTTTGCCTCTTTTTCTGTCTTGGCTTTCTTATTTACTGCTGCTTTAGTTTTGATATAGAAGAAGCAATTTGATATGGGAGTTGGTTTGATTTGATTAAATTTAAGTGTGAATGGTGATGGAATCTCTGTAGCCTCAAATGTGGTTTGCCCTGTAAGAAAGATCAAATTTTGATTCAAGATTCATCACTGGACTGTTGAATTGATTAGCTGGTTATTGATCATATCATCATATGGTTGTTGGATTCATTAATCTTGTTCTATGACAATATAGATGAGACTGTGCTAGTCTAGTTCCGTGGTCGAACGGTACAATCCATGAGTTTCTGTATGATCAATGGGTAGTAATAACTAATACTGTTTGGGGCAGTTTGGCAATTAAATTTGTCAACATTTAGACTTGGAATCAAATTGCTTCAGTTTCGTAAGGCGCTTCCAGAAATAGGAGATTATGTAGAGTTTCAACCATCAATAATCTTCAATCTTCATGAAAGGAATAATCTTGGCGATTATTGCTGGTGCATTTAGTAATCTGTTGAACGTATATTTCTATTCTAGAATCCTTTCGGCTTCCTTTGTGCTGATGTTGTAATTTGCTACATCATGTCTCCATTAGCAACATTTTAGTGGCTATACTTGCTGCATATGAGAGTCAAAAAGCTTTTAAATGACTACTTTAGTTGATGTGTAATATACAAGATCAAGATCAAATAGACATGTTAAGTGCAAAATACAATTGTCATCTCAAACAGTTTCGTTGGTAAGTAGATCATGTAGCGCAAAAGAAATATCAGCAGAAACTTCAGCTCATTCCTAGCCAGACAAGGAGTCAATTGGTTTTGCAGTTGTATTGATATGTGCATATAGCTTTGAGATGAGAATCTCACTGGCTATAGGTATTCTACTACAGCAACATAAAGTTTATCCCCAAAGATTATGTATAATCCAATTGTTGGTGTATATCGTACGTGGGAAACAGATGTACAAGGCTGTCAAGGCCTGCTGACTTGCCAATGTGTTACTGTGGATATCCTCAATTAGCTCTTTGTTGACTCTTACTAAATAATTGTTTCAACGGTTGAAGAACAAGCCTACTATGTCTATTTCTCCGAGCATTATGTGTTCCTTTCTTTTCTGAAAAGTTTCCTTTCTTTCATTTCGTGTAACTTGTTGGCACTATTCCCTAGATAGACTGTGATAAGATTGTGGCGCTGAGTCCCTTCTACTTTCTCATTCTCTCATTTTGTTAGCTTTATCTGAATGGTTTTGTCCAATACAATTCTGTAACTGTTTCCGGGGCCTTACATGTCACCATTGTTGCTGCAGCTAAGTAATTACAATTCATATGAAGGAGTTTTATACTGCAAACCTCACTTTGATCAACTCTTCAAGATGACCGGCAGCTTGGACAAGAGTTTTGAAGGTCAGAAGCCAAAAAACAAGTGTTAGTCTCACTCTATGGAAAACTTGGGTTTTTCGCTTATTTGTTTCTGTCTCATGAACAGGGATTCCAAAATCTGCTAGAGCAGATAGGTCTATAGAACCTGGCCCTACAAATAGCAAGATATCAAGTATGTTTGCTGGAACTCAAGATCACTGTGTTGCTTGCACCAAAAAGGTCTACCCCATTGAGAAGGTACTTCATTTCAAACCGGGAACTGAGAAAAAGCTAATGTACCAAGATGGATTTGGTTCAAGTTGAATGCTGAACAAGTTCTTTTTATGCTACCATCTTTGCAGTCAAAATCATTGTGTCCATCTTTCTTTTAACACTTCTAACGGAGTAGCTTATATAGGTTGCAGTCGATGGTAGTTCATACCACAGGGCTTGTTTCAAGTGCAGCCATGGGGGATGCGTGATAAGCCCATCAAACTATGTGGCTCATGAGCATAAACTTTACTGTAGGCACCATCATTCTCAGCTCTTCAAGGAAAAAGGCAACTTCAGTCAGCTAGGCAAAGCGGAGAATGGAGCAGCCTAACTGGTGCATAAGCAGAATTGAAAATGCATGGAAAAACGCAATATATATCAAGTCATGGGGCTTGGTTCCCTAATCCAGAGCCAGTCTTTGGTGAAAACATAAACTCCAGATACAGTGTCTTTGAAGAACAATAAAGTTTTACAGGAGACTCTTGATATTCTCTTTTGTTTCCTCCTTTTTCTTGCGAGTGTTTGTAATAATAACTACCGGGAGCAGAGTGAGTTTTTGTGGGCTTATTGTTTGAGGCTTCAGTGAGGTATTTGTGTAGAGATTGTGTTTCTTTACCCAGTACATTTCATGTGATTCCATGAGTGGAACTTGAAGAATGATCATAACGGATTTTACCATGTCATGACATAGGGAAGAATTTTCGATGATTGCAGCATGAATGTAGAGATAAGCATAGAATCTGCTGCAACCTGCAAGCTTAGAACGTAGCAGCAACACACCCTTATTTCAAGTACTGTATCCATACCGGGATGCATATGGATACTTATCCATATCGAATTACACCCTGACTCGTGCGGTAAACAATTACAAACAGTATTTGAGCTCAATCCCAATCACCTTACCGAACAAGCTGAACTCGAGACTTAACGAGCCACTTTGCGTCTCGGGTCTCATAACAGCTCTAGGGTATAAATACCTGCTCTGCTTGCTAACCGTCCAAGCTTCTAATTTCCCGCCATTCATGTTGTTGAACTGTCAGCAGGATCACTCTCCCAATCCACGCCCAAATCATCACTGAATCCCTCACACCACCACACTAGGTCGATTCACTCATCCACTCCTACCTTCAGGCCAACAATCTTGACTCAGCAAGAGTGATTCTCGACAACTATCCTCACCCTCTACCGCCAACTCTGCTATCATCATCCGTGCCCACACTAAACTCCTAAATCCCTAAACCCCATCAATCTCTTTCGCCACATCTCAAGCTAAACTGAACTAAAGTGATTTTCAGTTGATGGAACACAGACTTAATATAGTTGTGATCTGTAACACCAAAGCGTCCTGAAACTGAAAATTCCAGCTACAAATGTTTCGCGGTCTTGATTGTTGAAATACTTAGGGGTCGCGAAATTGATCTGTGCTGGCACTCACTCGCTCGCACCCCTATCTATGTGACTCCGCCCATGCCAAGGGTGTACACTTCCTAAAGATCATGGTGACAATTTTGTTGTTACATGTCATAACCAAAGACTCCTAAAACTAGATAATAAGAGCCAAAAAACAAGACAGCTCTTTTATCATTATTTTCCAAGCTAAGCTTGCGTGTGTAAACTTGTCTGTATGCCTTCATAAAGTCTTTTATATAACTACTATTTGCGTTTTAATAATGGTGTACCTATTATTATGACTTATTTATTGATTTTTATTCTTTTTCCTCAATTTCTTTTGCTTACTTTGCACTCTTTCCAGATGCATAAATTCGGCCTGTTCTTTCTCTCTGAACATTATCACTAGTGTAGGTTGGCAATGACAGGCCCTCCTCCTATTATATTTATTACCACTCTTTAAGACATTGAACTAGACATAAAATCATATCTCTTTGACTACACATGCTAACAGTTAATGTTTTTTATTCCTTAATTTAAACTTAAGTACTGATTTCATATTCGTTTTCAGGATTTGTGCATCATTATTAAACTCCAAACATAGGTGACTGTACCATGTTTTTTTTCCAACCTGATTAGCCAGAAAAGGAACCTAGTTCTCTTAAGAGGTCGAGAATTGGTCCGGCACAATCGGTTGCGAACCGTGCCTCGCGGCCAATTTCTGCATTATGGCGATCGGCCGTGGAGCGGTCGTGATTTTTTATTTATAGTTATATTGATGTGAATATTGAAAATTTGGAGCGAAAATTGACGTTTTTATTGAAAATACGAGTAGAATAGTGTTTTGATACAAAATACAAACGTATATGAACAAAGGGTGAAATTTAATATATAAGAAAATATATCTTCAATGCTCTCGTTTTATAAATCTCGAAAAAATATAAATGACGATATAATTTTTATACTTTTTAAATATTAAAATAATCAAATAAATAAAATAAAATGTGATGGGCCTCACAAAGGCCCCAACCAAAACATCATAACTCAATCGAGGCAAGTTATGAAATTCACACGGCCGCTTACAGTGTAGGTGGTTGGTCGTGACTGCTGAGCAATTGGTCCACGGCCGTTTAACACGACTATTCACAATGGGCGATCTTAAATCACGTTGCTTAGAAATTGATATAGAAATTGATATGGATTCCCTTTTTTTTTAATCGAAGATTATTTCAACAAGTTATTAACTAGTTATGATAAAATAAAGATAAACTTCTCGTGCATTATGTTTGAAACTTGATCAATAAATTGTTAAAGTGAACCTTTCACCAATTGCTTTAGATATGTATTAAGACAATTAATCCTACCAAACCAACTCCATTAGATCCACAAACTTTGAATAATATTCTAAATCTCAAAATTGTATCAAAAGATTCTCCTTTTTTATGGTCCAAATCAGAAAAATTCATTTATAATTGTCTAGTTTAAGGATAATATTCTGTTAATGCTCTCTGCTTTTCTTTCTTTTTATTCCATGGCAAGTAAACAATGAGAAAGGAAAAGTCACCTAATACTTTTCCAGAACTAATTTTGATTCACTTTGGAAGGATCCGAGATGGTTCGTGTCCGTGGGCTCAAGATACGATTCCTTGTTCACCCATTCCACTCTTGCCCTATTCGATTTGGAACCCGTCACTACCTATACTTTAAGTGCGTACTGGGTAAACTTCGATTTCTAATATGTGCGATAATGCAAGAAACAATCGCATTTAATGTCACGTAACTTGGACCGGATGGGATTCGAACCTGTAACCAAGCAAGCTACACTTTCTATTTTAATAAAGTGACCCTTAGGAGTTGATGGATGGTATGATTGCAAAGTCAAAAATGCTAATCTAACCATGATTACTAAGTAGTATAGTTTAAGTTGAATTGAATTGGACATCATCTCATGCTAGGTTGTGTGACCCTCTAATTATTTCTATCATTAAGAGACTGCATTGTATAATCATTCCACCTTCTAATTCCAACGTCGGCATCTGTGAGAGAGTGCATCTTTATGTGGCAAAGTTATACTAGTATATGCATCTTCATATTGTTGAATAGTGGGTGGACCTTTCCCTAAGCATTGCTTAGATTTGGGTTATCATTAAAGTTTGGCTTTTGTTTCTTAATCTATCATCACTAGTTGCATTCGAATTTTAGCTTCTTTTTTAACTCTCATGACTTTATGCATTCTCCGGAGAGTTTTTCATTTCGTAAAAATATGTATAGATGAACCTACAACTAATCCGTGATAGATTCAATTCGCTTGGAAGCCAATTACGTACAATGCAATGCTTTGAATATTTCGAATATGTATGTACGTGTAAAATTAGATGTTACCGGTTATGAATACAAACGCATATATATAACATGTTTAGTAACATCGAATGTATGTTCGAATCTGAATGAACGAAAATTAACCACTTATAATCATTTCAATCTCATACTTTACTTCCTTTTTGATTTCTTATTATTCTTACAATTTATTTGGAACAACACTGAGTAGTAGTAATAAAATTATATGGCGGCCGGAGAACCATCCCAGTGGTATTTAAGTTGATATTGATCTAATATGCCAGCAAAGTAGAGACCATCCTTTCGTACTGCCCAAAAACATGACTCGTTGCAGTTGCTCTTTCTATCGAAAACTTTAAGAGGTGGAGTATGTTTTTTAGCCCAGGAAAACTCGCACCAGAACTTTGTTCTAAGAAATAAGTCCATGCAGAAAGTCCAGTAGAATTTTTGGTTCTTCCAGATTGTACCTCTCATATCATCGTCTTTCGACCAGCAGTGCAGCACCACCGGATCGTGACTGTAGTGCGGGATCTCGTTTGTTACATAAACTTCTTTTGGTAATAATAACGAACAATTTTTGAGATTTCCGTGGCCGCCTACTGGCAGCACTTGCGAGTCACTTATACTACTCACATTGAACACGAACAAGAACAAGAACGAGAACAATATGAAAAAGGCCACGTTTTCCATTTTCATATCTTTCATAATTCTTCTATGTGATGTGAGCTCTCTCCAATTATATACCATTCATCAAACCAAATAGGAGTTATATAGAGTTTCATCCCATCTATAAATCATTAAAAATAAAATGTAATAGATGATTTTTTGACCAAGAATTAGTAATAAACGTTAATTTAGTGAAGAAAGGTGTAAAATAAAGATGGATTATATGAAATATTCACATAATTCTTTAATTCTTTTTACTTTAAATATAATTTATTCTTTTATAGGTAATTCGAATTTCGACCCTTAGAACATTCATGGTTACTTATGGACAACTCTTCAAATAATATGTTGTCATGTTGGTCCAACTATGCAAACTTTTTCCGTGCACTTTATTCCCATCGGACGTGAAATGAAATACTTCCCGATTTATCGTACATACTAATATTGATTGAGAGTAAGTTTAACTTTGTAGTTTTTATGGATAGATTTATGAAGAAAGATATGCATTGTTAGCATGAATCGTATATATAAATTATAAACCTCTTTCAATCTGACTTGAAACTTTCATAATTAATATATTATAATGAAAAACTTGTTAACATTTTAATGGATACCCGATTATAGAAAATATCACTTTATGGGTGGTAAGTTAAGTTTAAGAACCCTGATAACCTGCTTTATTAATAAAGAATCAAGGGGATAATGATTGGAGTAGCATTCAAATGTCCGTTTGGATGCTACTTGGGGATTTTGTGTTTGTTATGACATTTAAATGCCGAAGATTGAAATGGTTCTACAGTAGCAATATTTTTCTCTACCTATATAACAAACCTATAATCCCCTATCCAATTACAATTCTATACCAAACACAATTTTAACAATTCCACTACAATTCCGATCACTATTCAGCCATTTAAATCGGGGCATTTAAGACGCATGTCAATCAGACCCTAAGTGTTTAGTTGAAGTATTATGAATCAATTAAGTTTATGTTCGCTTTTACTGAAAATTATTTCATTTTAGTTTAGTTCAATTCAGTTTAATTCAGTTCGAATTAGTTATAATTTATATATTATTTCAGTTATATTTAATTTAATATAATTTAATTCAATTTAATAAATATCAATGGAAGACATTACATCCTTCGAGTACTGGGGTATCTTGAAGTACTGGGAGATCATGTACTGAAATCATATCTCCTTTCCAAAATTCCAGTAATTATTGGTTTGTTTTAGTGACCTATCACAATTCAATTCTGATCTCATCTCAAATCAACATGGCCCTAATGCCTATAACTGATAGCATGTAATGTAATGTAACAGGTGTTCTTCCAATCAATGAAGAAATAAGAGGCACTAGTATCAATCAATCAGGTCACTGTAAATTTATTGCTGCTTTTCCCCCTGTTTCTTCTCTTCATTTGCAGAATCATTAATGCCCCTTAATAGCACATTAAATTATGCTTTGACTATTTTCTTTTTAACAAGTTGTATTGTGACAGAAAAAAAGAATATCATGGTGTCATGGTCATGTGACCATATTTTCCCCTGTATTACTGGGGTTTGAGGAAGATACATGATCTTGTGAACTTCATAAATTAGCATATTAACACCAATTTTTTAACACAATTCACTTCGAATTAATAGGTTGAGAATTCAACTTATTCTTTAACAATTTTAAAAACAACATACTATCTAACAAACTATAAAAATTATAAAACTTTAACAAAAATCAAATAAAATTATTTTCTTCCGCTTAAAAAATAATATATATGTATATTGTACTTGTATGTGTGCAATAAAGTAGTAAAAGAAGGAAGCCTCTGTATGTCAGAGATGAGTTCTGTAATAGAAGTTCTTGAAATATAATTGGACAGATTAAAATAAAATTAGTTTAATCCATAATTGTACAACTACAACTGAGTGAGAAGATAATTAAAGTTGATCAAGAGATTAACAACAATTTTTACTACATGTTGCTTCCAGTTGTCAAGGTATCTGTAAGAGCCTTTGGTTCTTTAACATTTCCTTTGGCTCTGGCTTTTGATTTGATCAAAAGACAGATGAGATTCATTCAGCAGAAATTATGCTGCTGCTTATGATACTACTAGTAGTACAAAATAAGAAAAACTACTACTTATACTACTAGCTAGAGAGTACAGAGTGATGATCAATAGGATTTGTTTGTGGTTAAGATTGTGCATTATTCCACTGAACATGTTCTCTACAACTGGATCTGCATTACAAACACAAAAACCCACGTTCTGAATGTGATGTTTCTAACTCTTCCAGCACTTTGCAGAATCTAAATCTAAGAGACAACCAAAGAAAAAAAAAAGAGAGAAATTATTCAACTGGCAGCTTCAGAGATGCTCTTTAATGCTGGTTGCCATGCTCTTGATTTAGATGCAGCAGCAGCAGCAGCTGAGTTAACTGGTGTGTTACTTCTTGATCTGTGCCTTTCATTCTTCTTCACCTGGTACAGTTCAAACAGAACCATCAGCTACAGTCTTGCAGACAATTTTTAACTTCTTTGGCATTCCAGAGAATCAAAATTTAACAGATAAATAGTAACTTGATTTATGCCAGTATAATACTAACAATTTACCAATTAAAAATGTTATTTATTCCATACCAAAGACAGTCACATAACAACTCGAATTTAACAAAATTTTGAGGTTAAATTTATATTTATATTGGAAAAATGAGCTGTCTTCCTCTAATTTATGTACCAATGGAAGAAAAAAACTGAACTTTGAAGAATTGAACAGCAAAAGAAAATAAAACCCAGTATAGGGAAGATAAAAAGTGAAACTGGGTTGTGCAGCAATTAAAAAACAGGGGAATCTCAGCTTTAGTTTGCCACTGATAAGAAAAGAAATGATAAAAAACAATCTTTTCTGTTAAAGGAGATAGTTACCTGGTTGGAGTTTTCTTCCTCAGTTTTCTTCAGCAGTGCTTCATAATATGCTATCTCTTTATCTGTCATCTTGCACTTCTCATCATACCCTGTTTGTTGCTGTTGCTTCAGCCTCGCTTGCTTCTTTGCCCAAAGCCCCTTCATCACCTCTGCAACAACACAACCAATTCATCAGAAAAGGACTAATAAGACACAAAAACATGATTATTTTTTTTTAACGTTAGATATACTCAAGTCCCGTACCACTTGAGAAAACAACCGTTGGTTAAAGAACATGTTAAAATTTACAAACCTTGAGTAGTGACAAGTCTGTAAGCATGGCCAAGAAGGAGAGTATCAGTGGGCTTAAGAAGCTTGATTCTTGTAACTCTGAGAGGTGTGTTGGTGGTGCTGTTATTGGCAGTAGGTGTGCCTTTCTTGTCAGTGGTGGTGGCTGAGGAAGAAGTATACAAGGTGGTTGTGAGAAGAAGAGCAACAAAATGACCAGGGTTCATTTTCATGATTTCACTTGCAGAAACAGAGGCGTAGTGCTTGTCAACTCTGCCTTTTGGGTGTTGGACTAGTAGTGTTGCGTTATCAATGGCTTGGCAATTTCCCATTTTTGTTTATTGGATTTGGACTTGGGTTTCTGTTCTTGGTTCTGTTGTTGTTCTTGAAATGGTGGTATGGAGAAATGGAGAATTGGAGAGGAGAGAAATGGGGAAGGTGGAGAAGAAGATAGAGGTGAATAATGAGCAGGGTCTTTATAGCCACACCCACCACCTTTATTCTATGTGTGACCTCACAACCCCTATTATGTGACCAAATCTCCCTAGCATATTAATTAATTATTTAATTCCGAAACAAATTTCTCATTTACATTTGTACTCAACTAATAAGTGGAATTAGAGGACCTGATATTATTTAAATAAAAAGAATAAAGTAAATGATATTGGATTGGTAAAATAAAAAAGAATTTAGTATGAACGAAAACACTAATATATATTGTACAGTTGTAAAAATAATTTTTTTATAAGTGTAGTAGTTAAGTCGTCAATGATATTATTATTAAAATTGATATATTAAATTCTCAATGAGGTTTATAAAATAATGAAATGTATTCTTATTCATAAGAAAGTAGAATTAACAAATAATCTTTTCAGTTTTAAATCCTAATTTAATTATGATGGATCAAAATTTAAGCTATATAACTAAATAAATGTATTATATGCAAATTTAATAACCAAAATTATAATAAATTGAATAAAATATACAACGTATCTTTCGTTAAAATTTTAATTCCGTTTGAATTTTAAGAGGTTAAATTTGAAATTGATGTTTGTGATGGGGACCAAGTGCAAATTAAAGAAAGAAACAAAAGTAGAGCATATGCTAGAAATTTGTTTTATTTTGGTACTTAGTTAAGTTAAGTCAATGTTGTCTAGGACCACTTAAGTACATGTAAATTAGTTTCTTTGACTATTTTTTATTTGATTTGTGATATTGTATTTCTTGACACCCTTGTGTTGTTTATCTTCTAGAACTTTGTGATTGGAATTAGCTACTAGTTGTTGCTTGTACCGTACAAGTAATAAGGTAAATAAGGTAGTTGGATTGGTACGCTACAAGCTTAATTAACTCTCTTCGATGTAACCACGACTAACCTTCTTGACACTTGCTGAGAAATAAACATGGTTAATTTTACGCATTTTTACAATGTCTCAAATTAACTCTCACGGTCTAATCAAATTAATTCTCTTCATGAGCTTCGGAGGTATTGTAATGTAAGTATACATAATAAATATTTATTTTATCAACCGTTATGTACGAAGTGTACATAGGTGGTAGTATATAAATTGAATTTGCGGTTAATTTTATGGTTATAAATTTTACTGTCTTCGAATTTACAACATGGTCCTTTTACCAGATTAGGTACAATATTAAGTGGAGTATAATATTTTAGTAATTGTTATGGAACGTTGCAAACTAAACCAGCTGGTGTGCAATGGTGTTCGGGGGAATTAATGATGAGCATGTGTGCATTACTCATCTCATCTCATCTCATCTCATCATATCTTCCTTCCTTAAGATGCATTTATTCGCACAATAACCGTCCTAATTAACTCATCTTACACTTGAATTATTTTATTTACACGGTTTGTGTTGGAATTACAACTTCTCCAATAGTTTTATAGTTTTATTGAAGTAGTCCCAACCGTTTAAACTCCGTCGGAGTCTTATACGAGTCCCAATGGCTAAAGATCAACTTACTCAAGCTCAAGCTCGTTTCTCTCATTTCACTAACAAGCCAATCGAACTTAGAATTGATCTCGAAGCGAGTTATGTAGTATACTTGCTAAAATTGAGTCGGATGAGTAAAGACCACCAGACAAAAGCGAGGCCTGAATGTCTTTGTTCACTCCCTTAACTTGGAAACGAAGGAAGATGTCATCATATCTTCGATGAGATTGATGTAGTTCAAGTGATGATTTGCAGAGGTAGCAGTACTTGTAACATTTCAAGTAAATAATACAAGTAGGTTAATCACTTTACCATTACCAAAAACAATACTAATATCTGAAGATAAGAGAAGGGGCGTGAAATTCCATAGAATTTGGGAACACACATGCATAAGTGCTTGTCGCGTGTGGAGCTTTGCATACTCATTTGTTCACCTTACCTTTTTCACTTATTTATTCAAAAAAATCCTCAATTCTCAACACCAGAATTTATTTTAATTATAACCAGTGGCCAGATTTTGTCCATTCATCCCTTTGTAAAAGTATCATCAGAACCATATTGTATTTTTAGTAGTAGTAACATTACATACATCCACTCTTGGTTTTTCTGACTTCATTTTAATTTTGTTTCCTGAAATGGAACACAGACTAGTAGTAACCCCACTAATATATAATTTCCCGTAAATCTATGGGTTGGCTTGTTACTTCTTCACCTCTTATCATTTATATCTTGGACGGATTGGTATAGAATTTAAATGGACTTTTGAATGAATTTTAATAAAATTATGTTGAAATGAAATTGAAATGGGAGTATTTCAAGTGTATTTTAGGCCAAATCACTGTTCATCGAGCCAAATGAACCGATTTTAATTCCATACCAAACAGTCCATTAATAGTTGAATAACAATAACTTTTGCAACAACATGTGATTTATAATTCGGAGTTAAACTGTTAATTACAAATTTCGTTAAAGTAATACTTACACAGTTTCATACACGGTGAGCATAAACTTAATAAGGTTTCATAGCAAAAAAAACACTGTTCGTTACTAAGTTAAATTTTTTGTCACGATGCTAAAATATATTTGTCCTTTTTCATTTGGATATTGGTAACTTTTGAGTAAAAATAGGGAGGGATTCTATCTTTTGGTTAGCAAATTAGGTATGCATAAAGTGTGGGTGTTATAAGATGGTTAGACCGTTCACTGTGGGTGATTGTGTGAATCGCTCGTGGTGGAACCGCGACCGATCCCGTCCACTGTGGACGATTGCGAAGTAGTCATAGCTACTCCGCAACTCGATCGGGATCAGTTCGTAGCAACCGATCGAGTGAACATTTGGTGTTGGGCCCGTTGTAGGGCCAGCCTCAAACGGATAGTGTCCCAGCCATTTGGCTGGGAGGACCGGACACTTTTTTTTTTAATTTATATGTTTATTAATAAAAAATAAAATACTCCAACGGCTATAAACAGTCATATTTTTTCGAGATCTATAAATAGAAGACCATTTTCACTTCATTCTTCACACCTCCAAACACTTTCTTTCTCTCTATTAAACTCAAAACACTCTTTTAATCACTAACCAAAAAAATAAAATGAATCCAAATATCGATGCTTGGTTGGCGGGCAAAGATCCGGCTGAAATCGAGCAAATGTTCAGCAATATGGGCTACCACAGTTCGGAATCATCCATCAATCCAAAAAACAACCCAAAAGAACCATATAATCCATTCAACTCTCAGATGTATTCCGTCCGGACGGTTATGATGGATCGCAGCAAACCGTCCCGGAGACACAACCTCCACCGGTGCAGCTACCAGTTCGAGGAAAGGGGAAGATGGCCGCATTGAAAGGCAAATGAAAAGAAAAGGCCGGGTCATCGAGGGGAAAGGCCGGGAAAGAACGTTCCCGGGGAGGAAGTGGAAGGCGCAGTCCAGGAGACCGGTCCTAAGAAGTTCTCGGTTGCAGAGGACCTCGCTCTAATCAGCATGTTCATGGCGGTTAGTGAGGATCCATGTGTAGGTACGAATGTGAGGTACACTACGAGCTTCACTAAGCACTTACTAAATTTGTTGAATGCGGCAAGGAAGGACTCGACTTCTAAGCTCAAACCACGAACTAGAAGCTCTCTTCGTGGCCGCTGGAATCGCATCAAGCCTTGTGTTAATCAATGGGTGAGAGCTTACAACGAGGGTGTATGTGGAAAACTTGCTTATTTATGTGGATGATATGCTTATAGCAAGTAAGCATACGAAAGGAGTTACTCATGTGAAGAATCTCTTGAAGTCAGAGTTCGAGATGAAAGACTTGGGAATAGCTAGGAGGAGGATACTGGGCATTGATATTATTCATGGAGGTGATGGGAAGATCATTATGAATCAAAGTGCGTACTTGGAGAAGGTGATAAGGAGATTTAACATGCACAAGGCGAAGCACACTTCAACACATCTGGGATCTCAGTTCAAGCTATCTAAAAGGTCTTCAACTGCTACTGAAGAAGAAAAGAGGTGCATGGAGAACACTCCGTATGCTAATGCTATAGGGTCGATTATGTATTCCATGGTATATTGCAGGCCGGATTTGGCTCATGCAATGAGTTCAGTAAGCAGATATATGGATAATCCTGACAAGGATGATTGGGAGGCAGTGAAGTGGTTACTCAGGTACATTAGTGGTTCTATTAGACTGGGATTGGTGTATGAGCAACACCCGACAAAGAATGATACATTGATTGGGTATGTCGACTCGGATTATGCTGCATATTTGGATACTAGAAAGTCTTTAACTGGATATGTATTCGCTTTATTTGGTACAACAGTGAGTTGGAAGTCTACTCATCAACCTGTGGTTGCACTATCAACTATAGAAGCAGAATTTATGGCCATGACTGAAGCTGTGAAGGAGGCTATATGCCTTAAGGGGATTTTGGGACTGTTCGATGTACTGCAAACACCGGTGACTATATTTTTGTGATAGTCAAAGTGCAATTCATTTGTCGAAGCATCAAGCTTACGATGACAAATCCAAACACATTGATATAAAGTTTCATTTTGTCAGAGATGAAGTTGAGAAGGGTACTATCAAGATTGAGAAGATCAGCACAAATGTTAATCCTGCGGATGGATTTACTAAGACAATCTTTTTGATGAAGTTTGGATCGTGCCTGAGTTCTATCAAGTTGATGGATGGAAGGGTTATGTCCTGACTCTAGGGACATGAATGTTGTGGTGTACTATGGTTACATTGATATGAAGCTAAGGTGTAGAATTGTGAAGCCGGTTAGCTTAATATCAAAGGTAGTAATGGGACATGGTATATTGGAAACACTGGAGTTGCGTGGTGTGGCGACAACACTGAAGACACATGAGACAGTTAGAAATAGAATCTAACTGGGATTCTTTTGCTTGAAGACAAAGTTTTCTTTTTATAGTTAGAATAGAATACTTTTGTGGTTAGGGAAATGAATATATGTTGATTTTCTCTAGTATATATACACATGTAGGTACTATAATAAATTATGAGAAAACATATGCAAAAACATTGAAATTTATAGAGACAAACACGGTGAAGAAGAGAGAATGGAGCTAGATAGCTTGGTAGTTTAGTCGATTCCTTGTATATTGCATTTTGGTTCTTGATTAATAGAAATCTTGGTATTTTGTGGACGTAGGCAATTGTCGAACCACGTAAATCTTGTGTTGTGTGTTTACTTATCTTCTTCTTGCATTTATTTGTTGGTTGGTTTGGAGATGGCTGAATTGAATTTGGGTTGATTTGTATTGTTGGAACCTATCAGAATGTGCATTATGCTTTACACGTACAATTTCAAAATATTCGATTTAAGCCAATGCTATAGATTAGTAAGCAGCAAAAAGGGAAGGCATGATAGATAAAAGTGATGGATGATTGGTTGTTGGAGGATGATATAGAAAGCAAGCAAGCAAGCAGATCGAGTGGTTTCCTCTCAAGCCTCAAAAACACAACAACAAAATCAAGAAATGGGTCCATTTTTCCCCTGTAAGGTTTTTGTGTCTTCAGATCAGACGAATGACAATTCATCCCATTCGTCACACTACCACTATCTTCTGTTCTCTCGTGTTATGACCATACGAAACTATAAACTATAGTATTATATTCTTTTGGTTAATTATCGCTATTATAGAATCTTATTATGAGTTTGTATAGATTAATTATTAGTATGATTCTATTCACTGTATAGTACTGCCTTTATGTGCCGTACCTGTTTTCTCCAACTTTCACTTTAGTCATTCTGTTTTTTCCTCAGCCCAAAGCTGCCATACACACCTCCTCCATTCGTTTTCTTCAAAATGTTTCTTTGCAGGGTAAGGGATGCAATCATTTTCAACACAGACTTGGATAAACAAATCTGGAGTAAGATCTCACGTCGTACACTCACGAGTGAGGATACGAAATCAATTTTGCGAGTCTAAAAGGGAAAAAGGAATAAAAACTCGATCAATTAGTATTTGAATCGTATTAGTTGAATTGTTTGTTTTACCAAATGTCAATTCCGGTATAGTGATTGACTAACAACTTCCCAAACATAGGAAAGATAAGTTTATCTTCTTGTTCTGTTTGCTCATACTTTATCTGAATTATTATTCTTGTTTCCAATATCATTATTATGATATGCTCAACTTATTTTGTCCACCTAATAATTTATGGAATTTGAAATACGCATTCACGTACACCTTTTCCTGGTAATGTTTGCTTTTGATTTTTTTGGAGAGATAGAAAAGTACGTCTTTCTTCATGTCATTTCGTTTTCACTTCTAAAAGTATTTTTCAATAATACTAGTATTAGAAATGCACAGAACCACTGCTAGTAGAGTCGTACACACTGCAATCTATAAAACCAGGATCGCATTTCACGGAATCTTTTAATAGTATGCAGGTTTTAAATAGTTAATTGGATCAATCATGAATCTAATCTGAAAGGAACTCTCTCGACGTCAACTATCTATTCTGAACTCAAGTATGAAATATAACTACGCAAAGATGAACTGAATAAATCTAAATTTAACTGAATGAGTTTGATGACGAAAATAACATTGACTAAATTAATTATAAGAAATATTGTATTGTTTACTTTTGGCTGACGAGTCATAAGGATTTCACCGTCACTTCAAGTGCTTAACCCCTATTGTTCATCAAATGTCACAGAGGGATGGGATCACTGCTCACGGCCCCCACCCGCAGCCATAGAGAGAATGTGAAGCATTGATCCCACCCCTAAAGTCTAATAAACCTTCCCGTAAATCTTATCACTATCCTGAGTAGTGTAATTGGAAACGTATACTCTCTTCCTGTGAATTTCAATAAAAGAGATGGGCGAATCATCTTCATTTGGTTTGTTGGAGCTAGCGTAAGGTGAAAACAATATGGGCAAGTATGACAAAACGTATAAATGTTAGATGATAATGTTCACTATCTCTGAAAGACCCATCTTATTTCTCCCTCTGCCATCCCACTCAAAGTCTCACTCACTGCACTGCACCATTCTATCTACTACTGGGTAGCACTGGAAATTAAAACACATTAAGAGTTTTATTTCTCGGTTTCTATTCAACAACTCAACTCAAAGGATATGCATGTTATGTAAATTTGCAATTGCCTAGAAGCAAACAGCCTGTTCGGCACCCTTAGACATAAGCCCGTAAACTCCCTACTTCAGTTCCCGTATTTCAAATGATGTTAGCCCAAATAATAGTAGTTGCTATTCTTGCAGTTAAGGCATGCCACTTGAAACTTAGACAAGCAAGAATAATGAGAATCAAATTGCCTCTTTGCCTTGACAATAAAAACAGGTGATAATCCAATGGGGCAGTAATTCAGCTGTTTCAATGTATCAACTATCAAGTATCAACAACTAGTTCCACTATACTTCGGAAACATCAGTAAACAAGTAATCCAGCAAACTGGTAGAAATATTTTGAGATAAATGTTAGTGTACTTTTCACAAGATCCACATCACAGATATCACATCTAAATTAATGCTCGAATGCTAGAGTGACCTGATGGTGAAGAAAGTAAGTACAGATTTCCACTCCCTCTCCAGGATCCAAGAGCTATCTCAGGACAACTGCAGCATTTCTGAGAGCCAAGTATTGCTGGACATGTTCGTTGGGAAGAGATCTTATAACCTTGAACACTTCAGTACTGGCATAACGGAGCTTTGTTCTAGGATCAAAGTAAGGTGCCTGCATTAGAACTAGTGTTTAGTCCTTGAGTTCGATTTTCACGAATGAAAAATAAAGAATCGTTAAACGACTTCCACATGGACTGTAATAGGTCCAGATAGAATACAGAGTATTTGACATCTCATCTTATCAAGATATAAAGTAATGCCATAATGGGTTAAAACAAGTAACAGTCAGTCATGTGAAGCACAATGAGCCCAAAACAAACGTCATGCCACTGGAAACACGAAGGCTGATAAGGTAAAGCAAGAACTTATTTCCATTTATTCTCTAACTTAATAATAATCATCATCAGCCGTATTAAAATTCCTACGAGGACAGTGTCCATCAACTACATATTCTCAAAACAAACAAAAACATCTTATATTCAGACATACCACCTCGCTTAGTAGATAACTGATCACAGAGAAAGGCATGAGTCACAAATCACAATAACAAACTCAATTCAAGATTTTAAACAGCAAATCAGTTCAAAAACGTTTCCACTCAGTTTTCTAACGCTCAATTTGGAGTCACATTATCCGGTAAATGAGCCTATTTCACCGTTTCGACTCAATTTTCTAAGACTACCTCCCTTATCAGCTAGTAATAAACAAACACTTCCGTTCAAATTAATCATGCACCTTATCTTATCAACCCCAAAAATCAACCACCTTATCCCACACCCACAGCTCATCAGATGCCAATTATACCATGTCAATCCAATTCACTCAATCTAATCGACTAATCTTGCTAAAGCAGTGCCTATAATGCATCAAACTCACAGTTCCAGTGACTAACAATAATCAAAGATGCAATGCACCCACCTCATATCCAGTTACATCGCAAATTCGTCTGCACGGATGAATCGGTGGTGGCGATTCAATGTTGACATCTGTAAATTACACATTCATCATAAATCAAAATTCATCATACTAGAGTTTGAGAAAATTTAAAAAATTAGAAGCTCACAATTAGGTTGATCAGTAGTGCAATTGTGATAATTCTCAGCTTGGATAATCTGCTTCAGATGCTTCCACCTGGGTCTTGGTTGACCCTTTGGATACTTGTCATACATTTGGATTTTCTTAAACTTCATGTGAGTCGGCAATACCAGTTCCGCTTCAATCACTTCAGCCTCCATCTGCAAAAAGATCGGATTTTGATTATCAATTAACACAAGCAAAATTGATTGCATTGTTAGGGTTTCTGTATCGAAAATTCCAGTTTACCTTTTCACTGAAACTCCAGAAAATCACGAAGATGGTGGAAAGTAAACTGATTCTGCTGAGAAACAGTGTGTTTGAGTTTGGGCTTTGCTTCTGTTGGACCATACAAGTTGGTCGTTATAGGCCAAAACTCAAATTACAAGTTGGTTTTATAAGTACAATTTTCGTTGTTAATCAAGTCGAACCGAGTATCTCATTTCACGAGAGGGTATCGAGCCGAGCTTGTTAACAAATCAAGCTTTTTTTTCCAAGCTCAAGTCAGAATGAATAAGCTCGGCTTTTGTGAGCTTGAGCCCCATTAACAAAACATACATATAAATATAAACGAGCTTAAACGAATCTTAGTGATTATCAACGAGCCGAGCACTAATAAATTGGACAAAAGCGAGCAGAGCACAATGTTAAATTTGAGCCCGACTCGAACAGTTTATCGAACAAGCTTGGTTGAGTTGAGCCCTTTATAAGGCTCTAGACATGTAACATCGCTAATCACAATTTCAAATTGGAGTATCATTTGGATGTTAAGTTTGGTGAGATTGATTTTGTATTATCTTGAAGTCGATTGATTGTCATTGTCCTCCACTTCTATCATAATTTTTTATAGCAGATCTTAAGCGATACAATAAAGTAAGTGGGAAATAAAACATTGTACAATTCCATGGACTGAAAAGTTCATGAAATTGTTTGGATATTCCAGGTTGGGTTTATACTCTGCCCATAAAAGTTGCTCAAGTCTGAGTCACTGGCATGCTATCCGGCTCAATCTCAACCTTTCCACATGTATCGTACTAGAAAACAATGCTGGTTAAATTTAAGTCGGATGAGAACCAAAGGGAACAAATTGCCATCCTAAGGCAATTGGTCTGATCATCATCCCTCAGGCCTCAGGGTGCTATCGACATTCTATTAATCTGATTCTGTTGTACATAGCCTTTCAAATCTAGTGAATGGTGGTGGGAAATCTGAAACGCGCCTTCTTATAAAGAATCCGATACATATTCTGAAACCGACCATGGGACAAACAACATTTAGACAGCATCTAAAAGGAGAACCCAAGTTAAGGTAACAAAAGTTACTACATGGATTATATATTAGCATCAAGTAAATTTACAGCAAAAACGGAGAGAAACTGATGAATTATCTAAGTCATCTTTGAAATGGTGAAGCCATTAATATATCCTATTACCACTTAAAGAAATGCACAACTAAAGTTGAAATAATAAGTAGTTACTTATAGTTTCTCAGAACTGATCAGAGTGCAAGATCACAGCAAAACTCAATTCTCTTTCAGGCACCACAGGTTTACACCGACGGGAAGTATTTGTTGAGATTGAACGGAAGGGAGTAGAACTCCTCACTTCTTGTGTCCGCCTTGAACGAACGGAACTTGTCCCACCAGTGCTTGCCTCTATCTTTTCGGATCTGTCCATCTTTCTTGTGTAGGGTGTTGTCCAAGAAAAATGCAAGTAAACCAGCCACAAAAGCTTCTGATGAGAAAGGGACATTTACAATGTCGTTGAACTGGCAAGAAAAGAACCAAATTAGCTCCAGGGAAACAAAACAACAAGGAGCACGCAAGGGAAGATATTTAGCATTGTGTCAAGTAGGGGAGGTAAGTTGCGAAGTGCGAACATCATTAGAAATGCCTAATCTTTACTATTTTATATATAAGCTGTTGCAAAGTCCTTAACAGATTCAAGAGTCATGTAATTTACACATACCCATCTGCCAGATGTGTGGACGGGACCATATCCTTGGATAGCTGTGTACTCGTTAAAGTACTGGGGCACTGATAAGCCGAGAAATATAGAGAAGCCTAATATGAATTTGTTTCGGAAACTGTTGAGGTGACAGAATTGAAGGAAACTTAGACCACCAGCACCTGCATATAGATTGCACATGAATTTACATACCATGTCTGAACTCAAAGGATTTTGGACATATTAAGATCGTGAATACGAACCAACATAGGCGAAGAAGAGGCAGAACAAAGCGCCAAAAATGGGTGTTGGAATTGATGCAAATACTGCTCCAAATTTCCCTGAAAATATCGTCATTATTAGGAGCAAGATCCAGAAGGGTTGAGATATGGTGTTTGTTTGACAAGGCATTAAAGACAAACAAGTTTACCTAGTACAGAAAAGAAAAGCATGAAACCAGCAGATATCTGAACCACTCTCCGACTGCCCACACGAGTAAGTGCTAACAAGCCAGCATTCTCGCTGCAGAGTGAGGGTAATAGTTTTTGGATTAGGCCTTGTAAATTTTGCACAAAATTATACAGAACTATAGTCTTACATAGAAACAGATGACCCCGTTCCAGTTCCAAACAATCCAGATAGCAAGATAGCAACACCCTGACATCATTACACGTCAGTAAAGAAGAAAGTCATATTTCTGGCAGTAGTAGAGCTACTCAGATTATACAGTGATAAGATATTATCTTTGATCTAAATGAACAAAATGCCCTCCTGGCAAAAGAAGTTATTTTCTCGGCGAGCCTTAAATGGGCCAGAAATTTATAATTCGAGAAAATCTGGATCGATAAGTGTACACTTGATATGTTCCATTACGGACATTCTAGAATATATGGACCACCAGATGAGCGGCGGTGATTAATATGTTCATTGAGTTTTAACCATAACTAAGTTTTCATTCACCGTACCATTTTGTACAACATCAGTTTTGAAAGCTATATGGCAATATCAATAAATGCTGTGCGACTATAAGTATCTTTTTATAATAAACATATAATGCACCAGATGAAATTCAGCTTAAGCCGCAGTGTAGCAAGCTTGGGGGTTATGTACCTGCCAACCAACACCACGGCTAAGTATAGACGGCGGCAAGGGCGTCGCACTCGCAAACCTTGAAACAACAATAAATCCTCCGGTTGACTGCATTATTTGATACCGTGGATAGACAAAAAAAAAATAGAACACAATTAATCAACATGTATCACAATTAGAGCACAATGAACATGCATTTGTTAACGCATACCTCTACAAGAGCAACAAAGCTGGCCATCATCATGGCAAAGGCTTCACCTGCATCAAATGAAGGTGCTCCCCACTGAAAAGGATAGGGAACTCTTATCCTGCATGTACAATTGCATATTATCATCCACTGCGACTAGTTCCATAATACACTTTGAATGGAAAATAATAATGTATGCCAATTAATTAATCACGTTATGTGACTGGATATACTAGCTACTCAGTATGTATAATTGGACAGTCAGGTATGTCTCAGATTGATAGTAGCAGGTGCAATTTTAAAATGAACTTATATGATCCACATGTCATGACTCGTGAGCTATGTGATATAGGTCTACATCCCTCGACCAATTAAAAGAAACACGTTACCGCAGACATTTTTTGGCAGACCAGAAAGGCCCGTCACAGCTTCTGGTTGAACAAGTCTACAATATTCATTATAAATTAGAAACAAAATAAGTATCATGAAACACAAAGACCAACCCACCATGGAGCACCACCAATAAGTCCAGAGCGATCAGTTCTGCAGCTTATTTGGGTTTTATGTGGAGTTCCATTGTAGGCTCCACCCACAGTAAGGAGATGGGCATATATCCACACAATAACAATCGTGAATAGAACTGCAAAGCGATCAAAGATATTTTTTCCTGGTTTTACAAGGTGGACCAAGTACTGCAGATACCAGAGATAAATTATGTCAGAGTGTCAGACAGGTAATGTGGAACAAAGACTGCAATTGTTACAGAATACTACATCAAATTTCTTCAACAAGATAATTTTGTGAAATCAGTCAGAATTGGATAGCTAATAGTAACATACAAAAGTGAAGATGCATTATGACCTGAGAGAAGAGAACCAAAAGGATGAGCTGAGGCAACCCAATTTCGATACATTTGGCAACCTAAACAACCAACAGCAAAAATCAGCCTCAGAAAGCACAGTGTAACTCTCTTTTGTGGATAGGGAATACCAGGAGATCTAGTTAAGGCTTACCCCTGGAAATCCGAATTCGTAAAGCCCAAAACCGACCAAACTAACCAATGGAACAGCTGAAAGCGGACTCAGAAACCTGCATGCACAAACACATATAAGATATTGTAACAGTAACCCAGTATCAATCAAACTTGTATAGTATATGACCACAAGAAGGGAGTATGTCTAACCTTGCAACATTACGCCAAAGCCCACTGAAACCTAAGACTATCTGAATGGTTGAGGCAACGATATATGCACCTTGTGTGGCCCGCATTATCTTATGAAACCTCTGCATAGTCATTTACAACAAAACAAATTAATGTTATAATTTATCCGATATAACAATAGAAAATGTGTATAATCAATAATGTCTATCATACTCTCCCCCTTGTAGGCGGCGGTCACATAACATGTTTATCAATTCAGCCCTTTCTCGCTTTCAGTTTTATCTATTACATGAAATATGAAACATAAAAAATGGGTTGAGCAACTATCCCGAACTCAATATAGTAGTAATAGGCAAAACCTCTTCCTTAATAACACCTTCATTAGGGTAGAAGATGTGCTGACGTATTGAGTGAGGCATAATTCTTCATTATTTCAGATGTCGTCATTCAATACTTACATGGCATTATGGATAATTGGAGATATATTAATCTTATTGACTGTGTTCTACCCAACTTCAATATCATGAAAATTTAGATGTAGACGATAGCAGCAGGATAAAAATTACAAACCGCTATAGGATCTGGGTCACTCCATCTACCAGACAGGATAATTGAAATTGTGGGCGCAACAAAGGTGAATGAACCTCCAATAACAACAGGCAGCCGAGTTCCAAACCATGTCTGTAATAGGGTGTTCAACCCAGCAACGAAGAGCAAAGTCTGGATAACTTCTGCCTTCTCTCTCTGAAGAAGAGATCCACGATATATATTAGGTAAAGGATAGCTAAATAAATTGAAACTGGAAAATGTACTGCATTAGTACATATGAGTAATTAAGCATCTCACATTTCCTCCTCCCATTTGAGGGACCAGGGCGGTGGGTATGATCACAGTTGTACCAAGCATTACAAGATAATGCTGAAATCCTAGCAGAATGGCCTCAGCTGCAAAAAGAAAACACACACTGTCAAACAGAACACATACCTCAGCGGACTCCTACATTTATCTTGGCCTCCGTAGAAACTAAGAAATAAAACAAATTCTAATACCCAAAAGCCTCCGTATACAACATGAATTTGTTTTTTTCGTAGATGACACCTCACTTCCGAAGTTTCCAGGCGATATGTTATAAAGGGGGTTTTCACATAATGATTAATGAACAAGAAGCCATAAAGTTAAGAAGCCAACATAAATACTTTTAAGAACAGGAATATAGACAGGTAAAAAAGGAAAATAAGTATTTTTGCTGCCATTTTAGCCCTAAAATCATAGCCCCACTTGATTAACATTAAATTCCATAAATTCCTAGTCAGGTAGAAGAATAATAGAATTGCATAATGAACAATAAGTTAACTGGATTTCAATAAAGGAATGCGGATTCACATTGAACACACTATATTCTGCTGTAAAGCAAACAGTAAGACAATCTTCTCCAAAGCAAAAAAAGTAAAGATAAAAACCGAATACCAAAAGAATCTACATCAATGAAATTTAGGCAATTACAAGAATCCAACACTCAGTTTACTTAGGTTGAATGATTCCTCCCAAACATTCTTCTACCAACAGATAGAGACACAGAATATACTCAGATGCATACACATAACAACTTTATAACCGAAATTTCAAGAATATACTGATAAACAGTAGACCCAAATCAACAAAAACAGTATCAATGAGGCTAAAAACAGCAATCTTACGCCATGGAGGAGGACTAGTAATGCAATAGGAAACATTTGGGAGCTGATCTTTTGGTGGGTGTGGAGTGGGCTCATCTGATTTGGGTGCACCTCCACCTGCCATTACTTGTTTCCTTACAGTCTATCTGAAACAGAAATTCCAGATCAGAAACCTCTGAGCAAAGAAGTAGAAGAAGACAATCCAAAGAAAGGAATACACAGCAACCTTAACAGCACAATGAGATTCAAATAGAAAACCCAAATAGGAAAAGGACAAGTACCACCTCCTAATGCAACCCAAATATTGTAATAAATAACACTAAAAACCAAATAAATGAAACCGCAAGCTGAAGAAAAAGAGGGATATGTGTCAATGTGAGTATTCAACAAGTGTAATAAATTGCCCCCTACCACACCCCAGAAAGAAACAAGAATGTCACCTAACGGTGAAAGTAGCAGCAAGAAGAAGAAGAAGAAGAAGAAGCAAAGTTGAAGTGTTGTGAGTGAAGTCAAGCTTAAGGGAGTGAAATTTCAAGAACCCACCTCAGAAAAAGGAAAAAGGAGGCAACTTTAGTTCATAGATGGGAGGTTATGGTGTGTACTGGATTGGTTTTGTTGCAAAGAGGCAAGAAGAAAGGCAAAAAGTGTGTGCCAAAATGTGAAGTTGGGAAAAGATAAAAGAACTGTACTACATGAACCTTTTCCTGTGGGAAATTATTGTTTAATGGGACATCAATTGAACAGAATCTCTCAGAAAATGTATTTAAGAATTTTGTTAGTTTTTGTATTGTGCTGCTCTGTTACTTGTGCAATTAATCACCAACACATATGCGCTCTTGATAAGATTGCAGTAGTATAGTAACTCACTCTAAGTAAGTTCAATTAACAAATTCCATGCACTCTGTCAGAAATCTGGGAATTCTTTATTGTTACTCATGCATTCCTCAACCGATGTTAAAATAATAAAATATATGAAGTTATGCGGGACTACGAGTACAAAACTACGGACAAGAAGATAACAGCATCAATAGTCCAGATTGAAATTAACTGGACACTTGACCAGAGAATAGGGAATAATGTCCAGAAATTGTGGTATGATGGAAGACTAATTAGCCCTAGAAATTAGAGTGAAAACTTTTTTCACTTTCTCCAATGAAATTAATTAGTGTAGTAGTACTAATACTTTGATTATAGTAAATAATGGTTATGATGAAATGGGCAGTGAAGTTCAACTATGAGAATGATTAAACAAGTGTGATTGATTGACAATTGATAATCAAATAGTTAATCCTACCTGCTACACATTCACAAGGAATAATTTTGGAGGCCTAAAAGTTAGAGAACTTAGGATACCAACAAATTTACACCGACATATTTTTCTCCTTATTTAATGTGCTACAACTTGAATCCTGTCACCATTGATGATTCAAAATTTCAATTACTATGTTCAACCTTCTATTTATCGTACATTACTTTGTAAGGTTTGCAATTCATTCATAATGAATCGAACATATTAAATATCAATTTACGAAATAAAACGGAACACAAATGAGTAGTTACGTTCGAGACAATACTTTATTATGACATAAATAGACCTCAACCAATACATTGGCAGAAATAAAGATATAGCATATCACATATATGTATGTACTGTTACGAGAGGGACTGAAAGAGATTGAGGAATTGCCAAGTTGCTTTCGACCTTTTTTCCTACATTACCAAATGTTTTGGACCACTGACCATAACTCTTTCTTTATCAGTTTTCTTTACCCTCATTTATATGTAGAATCAAGGCTAGATCATTCTTTTTACATATTTCTTGCCTTTTCCTTTTTCCCCTTTTTACTTGCTTTATTTTCTATTGCACTGAAAAGATTTCTGATAAGATGAAGTTGTTTATTTTGGTCAAAGTGCTATGATGCTCCACACGGTCACAAGTTTTGTGCTGTGTTGTTTTTACTACTATTGCATTCTGGTTTTGGGTGGAGCAATTTAGTTGATAAAACCTTAGTTAGGACAGAAGACCAAAAATACAAGTGAACAGACAAGTCTGTAGAGATATCTACAGGTGCAGTATGTCAGTATCTATATTACTATGAGACACAAATCAAAGACAACACCTAATAAGTTATCTTAGAACTATCAAATGACATCAATCTAGAAATGTAGGTATAATCAATACTACAACTGAAAATCCAAGGTATGTGCAGGACATGCAGCAACGGCAAAATGCAAAGGGGCACGGCACAACACACGAGGATTATGTTGAATGCCATGCGACATGTCTACATACGGAAGGATTGTAACGAAACTAAAATCATCGACATGTATTGGAACTTTGGAAGGAATTAAGTGCAAAAATGCAATGGTTACGCAAACCACTCCGCGCCACTCACATTTTCTCATATTGGAAAATGACTATAGACTAATGATGCTATTCTTCCCACTTAAATTGAGTAGCAGAATCTAAGAGTCAGCTCGATTCCCACGTTGTTCACCTATCTGTAACGAATGACCTGCTTCATAGCTCTAGTACTTAGCTGGGATTGAGAAAGGCCCCCAAGATGTGGTCCTAATATGGCATACAGATTCGATTAGGGATCTTGCATGCAGGAACTCAAGTACTGTCCGGTATTGCAAAAACCGGAAGGGACAAGAAGAGGACTATGTTCTTTAAGTTGGCCTACAACTTAGGCTATTCAACTAGATTTACTGGACTGAACTGAAGTAAAGTATAAATCATAACTAAACCGAGTTCTTCAACTTGATTTACTGGACTGAACTGAAGTAAAGTATAAATTATAACCAAACCGAGTTAAACTAAATGGACTTCCATTGAAGGGGAACACATCCTTACTCTCCAGGCTTAAACACCTACATTGTCTACCTACACTGCTACACATTTGCAACGCAGCCAAGACTAACTGCGTAAACAGCTCATCGAATCAAACCAAACTCTTGCTATAGTCAAGTAACCACACTTTTTCCATACATGCAACGAGAGCATCACAAATATATTGGAGTGCAATAATATCCATGAGTCTGTTTATCGCAGTGATAATCAATCGCATTCCACATCACCATTTCTAGTTGGCATTTTGTCGAACAGATGATGGGCATACTTCAAACATCGACATCTCCCGTGATTTCAATAACCCTGCTGAATCGTATCAAAGATCGCAATTCGGAAGTATACCGAAAGTCGAAAGAAACCAAACAAACTTGGATTGGATATCGTTGGTTTAAGTCTTGGGCCGGGACAGGGATAATGTCTATCTTTTACGTTTTGGGTCATCTCAAACTTTGTATTAGCCTGTTTCAGTCCAATACTGTGTATTTTTACCGAAGATTGACCTTGAGTTGTTACATATGTGTCGAGTTTATTGAATGTTTAATTTGACTCAACTTGTTAAATTTAGAATTTCACTTGTTCGATAAAGTGTTCGAATCGAGCTCAAGTTTAATTTTATGCTAAATTTGTTATCAAGTCAAGTGTGGCTAGATTTGTTGATACTCACCATGACTCGTTTAAAATCAATTAGGTGTATCTTGTTTAATATTATATGGGTTTTTCATTACCGAACTCGACTGAAGCTCGAATCACATTAACCGAGCACGAGCCTACTTATTGTAGTTTGAGCTCGAAAAAGTTTGTTTGGTTAACAAGCTAAACAAAACTCGAGTTAAACTCAGAGAATGAGATACTTATCTCGATCTGGTCCGAAACGTTTAACATCACTACGTACCATTTAAACGGTGTGAGTAATAATTTAAAAATAAAAAATTCACACACATTGCATATATTATTTTAAGCACATGTATCACCTTTTTCTCCTCACCTAATTTAATATTTAATCACAAACTGACTATCTTATGATGGAGTTATTTGTGATTAAGAGAGTATGATTTTGGATTTCAACGAATCAATATCAGACCTTTTACATTTTTAATTTAATATGGATGTGAATATATCAGTTAGAGTCCGTACAAAACTTTAGTTGTGGTATAGAGTCTACATTTAACAAAAAGGGTACCAATCTTCCTTAATCATCCACGTGTTTGGTTGTGACCAAAAGTGAAGTTAATTGACATGGCATGTGTAATTCCATCTCTAATGGTAACGCGCGACGACACATTATCGTGCGATTTTTTCTTTAGTGGTGACGCGTTGTTATGAAATTTTTAATCTTTTTTTAATTTTTTTATTTTTATTTACATATTATTCATATTATAAGAGTGCTTAGATGTTGAAATTGATGAAATTGTATTTTTTTAAGTCGTTTTATAATTTATTAAGATTTAAAATTAAAATTTTATATATATATATATATATATATA